>JAJMAV010000104.1:0-37501 GCA_030565045.1 Starmera caribaea
TATCCGCCATTTGTAATTTGATCTGGTTCAACAAATAATTCTTGGAATGGTGCGGCCACGGTAACACATAATCTTCCATGATTATCATAAATTGCATCTAAAAATGTAATGAATCTACGAACTTGATCTCTTGAATTGACTGATAAATATGGGATATCTGTCACAATGAATGAGTTAAAATGTGACGCAAGTGATAAATAATCTGCTGCACTTAATGGTTGTCCACATAATTCATCAAATGTGAATTGGGCAACATATGGAGGTGAACCTTTTGGCACGGTAAGAATTCTTCCCCAAATGGTTAATTCGATGTTATGTTCTTGTTTATGACCTTGACTGAAAAATTCGTACCATTGTTTAACATGATTCTCCCTGGATAATTTACATAATTGTGAATTATAATCTTGATTTGGATCTGGATGATAATAAACTTTTGAAATTGGTTTTGGGATTCTTCTATAGTCAGTTGGTGAATTTAAGAAAATCACTTCTGTACGTTCTTTAATTTTTTCAATACATGGGATAAATGAATCACGTTGAACTCCATTAATATAAAGTCCATCTGGTGCTCTATTTGATGTGGCAAAAAGAACTAATCCATATTCAGGTGATAAACAAGTCATTAACAATCTTCTAAGTAACATTGCATCTGCAACATCAGTGACCTGAAACTCATCAAAACATAAGATTGTTGATTTTTGACTGATCTCCGCTGCTAAGATTGGGATTGTGTCAAGATCTGGAGATCCATGTATTTGCTTCAATTCATGAGATCTCTTGTGAAGATTTTGCATAAATTGATGGAAATGTAGTCTTCTTTTGGTTAAATGAGCTGGAATTGTACTGTAAAATAAATCCATCAACATTGTCTTCCCACATCCAACATCTCCATAAAGATAAATACCTTTTGGGATCTTGGAATAATCCGAACTTAAAGCACTAGATCTGGCACCAAAGATCGATTTGAAAATTTTTGAAACACCAGTGGCAGGTTTCAAATGAGCAGCATCTGGGATCTCAACAGTTGGAGGTTTATAGTGTTCTAGGTGCTCGTGTAGTGTCCCCAGTGAAGTGATGATACCTCTTTGGAACGGGTCATCACGTAATTTCCCAATCTTCACTAATCTGTTGTATTCGTTCAAAGGAGCGTTATTCAGTGGTTTAAAAGACGTATGGAATGCTCTCAATGTGCTGAGTGCAGCTGAGGTGGTTACACAGCGTAGTCTGATCATCTTTGTGGTGGAATGAGTGACTAAAAGAGAGAGAAGATTTAAGCTGATATTGGAATAATATTTGGTGGAGTTTCAATCGGTGTGTCATTTCTTTGTCAGTGGGAAAAATTCAATTTTATTTTGATGTTTTTATTTCAAATTGTTGGATAAACAGCCAGAAGAAAGAGAAGAAGATGGCACAACTGGAAGGTATGAACATATCTGATGCTGAATTTTCCTATATCTCCATAATAACCTTTTTTTCTAGCTTTCAATACGCTCAGTATCAACGAGAAACAGTTTGTTGATATCACTGATATTCTAATCAAGAAATGCCAGCAGTTGAAGAACGATGTGGTGGTGAAGTCAGCACAGTTCTCTCTGTTCGAGGGAACACACGCACTGGAGGTGATGAATCCAAGATTGGACTCTGGACTGATAGAATTGACTGAAGAAGAAGTGAATTATGATTGTACTAAACCATTGGAATTGGATCAAGTGTTGGCCATTAGTGATAGGTTATTGAGATCCGTGTTTGCTTGGATGAATAACAACTCATTGTCTGTGACAGTGCTAAGTTGTAGGTACATTGAACAATTACTAGTGAATTACACGAAAAATATCACAGATGGAATTAAAAGTTCACAGTTCCATGATAAATTGGGTGAATTTGATATGAGTACTGCAAGTTTACAAATGAAATTGACACATCAAGTGCTTAGAAGTGTGTGTCTTGGTGTTTTACATCTAGTTAGGGTGGCACTTAATTTAGGTCAGAGTGGTGTTATTAATGAAGAAGAAGATTTGAATACTCAAACCATGAATCTTGATATAATTTCATTAATTGATTCAACAGAGATCATAAATGAAATACAAACAAGCATATCATTTCTTGCAAACAATTTTTCTGATTCCTCAAAACAAACCGAGTTGTTGATCAAAATATTAGAGATACTACGGAATTTAGTCGATTTACCATTTTTCCTCTCAATCAAAATCCCGGTCAATGAAAATGGTGAAGGAATGAAATTCCAATCTTTAATTGATGTGTTAAATGCAGCACAATTTTTGCATAAGAATGTCGAATATTTGAATGAACTTAAAATTCCAAATGGATGTTTTAGTTTAGGTATTCAAAAAAGATTGGAGAACAGATCTCCAGTTAAAGATTTGATTGATTCTTCTAAGGTTGAAGATTACTACTCTTTAGTTAAATTTACAGAAGGTTTGTTATCAATTTTTGAAATTTCTAAAAGATCTAGCAATGTCTTACAATTGAAAAATTTTGTTAATTTTTTTGCAAATTCAAATCATCATGTCTTGATTCGTGCATTTTTCGCGATTTTTTTAATTAGAGATGATCAAAGTGTATTTGGTGAAGAGAAATTTCAAGATTTAATTGTCTCTGATTTAGAGAAAATTTCATGTCTTGATTGTGATATTTTATCCAAGGATAATTTAGTGATTTTTAATAAATTTAAAGAAATATTGGAATTAATAAGTACGGTACAATTTGAATGGTTTAATTCAATGACACAAAATCCATGTCGTCAAAGACAACATTTATCAAGATTAATTGTTCAATTTGATCAATTACAAGCACAAATTGAACCATCAGAATTTGAAATTTTCCAAGTTTTCAAAACAAATGATTTTTTAGAAAATAGTGATGGAGAAATAATTCCAGCTTTACCTGTCTCCACGTGGATTTATTTGAATAAATTAGATGTGATGTTACAATTTGTCTTGAAAGGGTTTGAATTAGAAATTTATAAAAATTGGGAATTTGAAAGTATGTATTGGTATTCAAATTATTTGATTGACAACATCAATGTTATATTAGATAGAATAATTCAATATAATGAATTCAAAATTGGAAATATTCAATCAATGAATAAAAAATTGAAGAATAAGAAAGGTGAACAAAAGCAACGATTCAAAGAGAAAATGCAATTTAAAATTGATAATATTTTACCACGGTTATTGCAAAACATTGATGAGATTAAAAGAATGAAGAAAATTTATTCAATTCATCAAGATATGGCTATTTTGCAAATGTTGTACATCAGTGAAAAAAGAAGCAAAGGTGTTAAAATTTTCAATGAACCAAATTTCCCATTTATTAAAAATGTGTCAATTTTATATGATCTTAGAATGAAATCATTTGCAACTGTTGGAGTTCCCGCATTGCCTAACTATAATGAACATCATGTTTATATCAAGATGCTGGTCAGTAAGAATAAAAGAGGTGTTGTTAAACAGAGAGTTGAGAAGAGTTTACAAGATGTGTTGTCAGATATAGAGAATGGAGTTGATGAGTTGAAACTAAATAAAGAAGGATGGAAGCAATGGTATGAAGAGATTCAGCAGAGTTGTGTTGGCCTAACTGGAGGTGTTGTGAGTGGTAAGACACACTGTTATTATCCAGTTGTCTGAGTTGTATATAGAGATATTAGAGTGTAATGAACAATATTAATGATGAATTCTGGTTAATTTGTAGGGTTTAACTAAGTATTAGGGCTTGTCATGTGACTTAAAATTTTAATGATGTTTGGATGGTTTTTGTGACTGTGAAAAATTCTTCATTCTGATGGTTTTTTTGTTTGGGAATTTTTTCTCTCCGTCTTCACTGTGAGAAAACAAGCAGAAACCCGCACACCGCTGAGCGCTCCACCAAGCTCGCTGCCAAACAATCAAAAATTTCAACTGATTTGCAAAATAATTTGAGATTGTATACACATTTTGCAACACAGACACTATCGACATCTAATCCAAAATGCCTCCAAAATTCGACCCAAGTGAAGTTAAATTCATCTACTTAAGAGCCACCGGTGGTGAAGTCGGTGCTTCTGCTGCTTTAGCTCCAAAAATTGGTCCTTTAGGTTTATCTCCAAAAAAAGTTGGTGAAGATATTGCTAAAGCCACTGCTAAATTCAAAGGTATCAGAGTCACTGTTCAATTAAGAATCCAAAACCGTCAAGCTGTTGCCTCTGTTGTTCCATCCGCTTCCTCTTTAGTTATCACTGCTTTGAAAGAACCACCAAGAGACCGTAAGAAGGAAAAAAATGTTAAACATAATGGTAACTTACAATTAGAAGATATCATTGAAGTTGCAAGACAAATGAGAGAAAAATCTTTTGGTAAAACTTTAGCATCTGTCACCAAAGAAATCTTGGGTACTGCTCAATCTGTTGGTTGTAGAGTCAACTACAAAAATCCACATGATATTATTGAAGCTATCAACGCTGGTGAAATTGAAATCCCAGAAAACTAAGTTAGATAGATTAATCTTGTATAATTAAATGGGGTTGTTTTTCATATAAATATTCGTTGTATTTATTCATTGCTTGGAATGAAATTGGTATGATTTATAAATGATTGAAAATGAAATTGAAATGAAATTGAAACAAAATTAAACAAAAAATTGAATTGAAATATATAGTTATATAACAGTTTGCTACACTCTGAAACTTGGTTCTTCTCCTATATCAAGTTTCTATTTTAAGGCAAACAAGAACAATGCGCACCTTACTCATCCATTTAATTTTTTTTCATAATTTCATGGATCCATTTTATTATTCACTTTTGCTTACATTTTTTTTTTTTGTTTTTAATTTTGTTTCAATCAATTTCATCATCACTTTTGCTATCAATTCTGCCGTTTCAATTCCAATTTCTCTCTTTCAATTCAATAATTTTTCGTTTCTTCAAAATTTCTGAATTTTTCAAAATATTAATTCAGAAAAAAAAAACATAAACAAAATTATTGCTGTTCTTCAAAACATCAATAAATAAACACAATAATGTCAGATTCAATAGGTATGAATTTTTTTACTGTTAAAGGCGCGTTTAGGAACGCACTGATTATATCGAATAATAACAACTTTTTTTTTTAGATAGAGTATTCGTTAAAGCCATATCAACAATTCGTGCACTTTCAACAAGATCAGGGTATGGACTACCACGACCACCTTTAGAAAACAGAATTAAACTATATGGACTTTATAAACAAGCCACCGAGGGGGATGTCACTGGAGTAATGGCACGCCCTATGGGGAACACACCACAAGATTTAACTGCACAGAAAAGATGGGATGCTTGGAAACAACAAGAAGGTTTAAATAAAACTGAAGCTAAAAGGAAATATATTAGTTTTCTAATTGATACGATGAAAACGTATGCTAGTGGTACACATGACGCAAGAGAGTTGTTGGATGAATTGATATATCTATGGGATCAAATTAAAGATGTGCCATTTGAAGTAACTAGTCACAGTAATAATATTAATAATAATAATGATGGGAATAGTTATATAAGTAGTTCAGGGCATAGTGGGATAAACACGAGTTATTTCAATGGGATTGATTATTTTAATAATACTGGGAACTCTACGATGGGAATGATGTCTGAATATGATTATGATGTTAGTATTAGAGATAAAAGAGATCGAGAATTAATGATCTTGAAGAAAGAAGTTAGTATTGCATTAAATAAAATTGATGAAATTAATGGGAAGAAAAGTTATTTGAATTTGAATAAAAAAGAGCATAGGGAAGATGATAAAAAATTGATTAAAGCTATTGGAATTAAAGTGCTGAGCTTACTGGTTAAATTTTGTAAAAAAATTGTGATAAATTTGATAATTTTATTGGTTATATTGAAATTTTGCAAGAAAAACACTAATATTTCAATCAATGGGAAATTATTACAATTATTGAATAAATTCAACTGGATTGAATTTAATTCATTAACAATCAAAATTAGCTAATCATCTTTTTAATATTATTTACTTAATTTAGATATTTAAAACTACCCAAAAAAAAATTACTAAATAAATTTTTGCTTTCCAGAATTCATAAAATCATAATAAGTACCTGGTCCCCAACAATGAACCAGCTCAATTCTTCAGATTCTTCATCAAAACTTGATTCACATCAGCATAATCAATAACAACACCTTTATCCGAACATTTAGCCTTGGTACGTAATTCAGAACATAATCCATCAATATCAATTTCCGCATATTTTGGATGTGATGTGATTCTATCCCAAATTTCTGAACATTTCAATAATCTTCCATCTCTTGACGGTACCACATCTGAATTTAAATCTATATCATCATTTGGAACAAATGCTAATTTTTCAATATACGTTTGTTCTTTCTTCACTGGTGGGATTGATTCCACAATTGGAGATTTACCTTGATTATTGAATAGACCAAATGGATCATAAATTGATTCTTCTGTTACTAAATTTGCCAATGGGTCCGCTGTAGTGTTATCTGTGGATTGATTTAAATCATCATTGAAAATATTGAAGTTTTGATCAGTTGGGAATGCAAGTGATGGATCAAATGCTTGGAATGTATCATCATTTAAAAATGATAATGGATCATTGGTGTTTCTATAATCAGTGAAATTATTCAAAGCCGTATTACTGTTATCATTATTCTTCAAATTATCGTTATTATAATTCAATGGAGTTGACATTGATGAGAGACTTTTCTTTGGTTGAGGAATTGGATGATCTCTTGTACCACAAGCACTGCCTAATTCAGAACAGAATGCAGAAATGCCTTCATCAAATTTATCATCAAATTTGAATTCATTCTCAGGGGTATTAATAGTGGTGCTTGAGTTATTTTGTAAAGTTGATTTAACTTTATTGAACAAAGGCAGGTCTTTTTGATCATCAGTGTTATATAACTCAAATGGTGAAGACGATGATGAGCATGTAGTTGACGCATCCGAAGATAATGCTGGGGCTTGAACATCATTGATATTGAGGTTTAAATTATTATTTGCATTTGGATTTGAGATTTGAGAATTTGAACTTTTACGACTTGACCAAGGGAATTCAAATGCATAGTTTGGTTTACTATCTGACAATGATGTGTTTGAAGTGTTGTTGGATAATAAACTTTGAGGTGTAGAAACTTTAGAAGAATTGGTGTTTGCAGCATTAGAATTATCAATATTGAAAGAAGTTTGGAACCCGTTGATATTTGTAGATCCGCTTGGTAATTGTGGTAAGTTTAAATCATTAGCTAAATCTGCAACACCTCTATGTTTAGACAACTCATTAATCAAAGATTGTACTTGTAATCTTAAGAATTCAGCTTCAGTGTTTGCAGATTTTTTTTCATTTTCCAACTGGTCAATACGTTCTTCAAGCTCTTTCATCTTACGTTCTTTTCTTTCTCTGAAGGCTCTTTGAGCAGCTCTATTCTGCGCGGTTCTCTTGTTTTTAGGTTCCGTGTCAATAGGTTTTCTACCTGGCTTATTCACTTTCTTGTTGTTGTCCTCCTGTCTTTTCGCAGTGGAAGACTCTGTGTCCGGAGACTCTGTCATGTATCGCTTGTTGTCAATAGCTGCTGTCATCATTGTATCTTGGTCTCCGTGTGTGTGTTATTCTGTCTGTTTCCTCTTGCAAATGAGCTGATGATTCAGAGGGAAAAAAAAGAAACTGAAATGTTGCTAGAAAATATTTGGGTCTTTAAAACTTGATTAGAAATTCAGTTCTGGAATTTCCTGCAATTTGAAATTCTGAAAGTTAAACGAATTTCGGTTTTTTTTCTAATTTCTTTTTTTGATTTTCAGGTCGGAATTCATTTCAATCACGTGTTGTGTCATGTAGGTTTCACGTGACCTTGAGCTAGTCATGTGATTAGTCATGTGATCTTATAGAAAGTCATGTGACTAGTCATGTGATCCAGCTGAGTTCTACAATTCTAGTCATAATAATCTCTTGTATTGTCTCATTCTTGTTATTCACTGAATGAATGAATTGAATTGAATGTTTTTAATCTCCACAACTAATCCACTTAAGAAGACAATGCTGCCATCACTGTGGCATACTTCTTCTCACTCCACACTCCACTATTAACCAAATACATGCTTAATCTACCAATTATATCAACAATCTCTTCCGGTTTCAAATTACTTACAACCAACTCCATAACTCTACCAACACTTGTGACTCTACTGTTTAAGAAAGTCTCATAGTATAAATATGCAAATGATCCCATTAAGAATTGACAATCAATTCTATCTGTGATACCTCCATGACCTGGAATTGTGTCACCAAAATCTTTAACTTGAAATGTTCTTTTCAATCCAGACGCGAAAAATCCACCAAATGGTGCAACTAATGAAGCAAATGATGCTAAGATCAAAGCATGTAAATAAATTGGTTTAATTGTAAATTCTGTAAAATCTGGGAATTTACTTGAAATAATTGGTGGCACTAAATAAGTAACTTTAGTGAAAATTGGATTAATATCACAATTAATTTCTGACCATGAATGAATTTCAAAATCTTGCACTGGACAAATCATATAGTTATAACTTGATAAAATCTTAGCCAATATAACTGCACTAATCGCGGTGAAAAACCATGCACCAACAAATCCTTCAACGGTTTTTTTAGGCGAAATGGCAATTAATTGAGTTTTACCAAATGTAATACCACACAAATATGCGAAAATATCGTTGGTGACAACTAATAACGCTGGTAATAGGAACCAAATCATCCCATTGAAAATATTATTGATGATCAAATGAGCTTGGAAAACAACTAATAACAAGACCATATGAGTGATACATAATTGAGCAAATTGAAATTTATAATGACCTTTTTGTAAAGTGGCAACAAAAAATACAAACCCAAAAATGTATAAAAAATAACTAATAATCTTATGATTTGTTGCTAATGGCATCAAAAATGAATATTCACTGAAAATTAAATGATTGAAATTTTGAATAAAAGATTCTCCATCAAGATAATAAATTGTAGTGGAAAGGAAATACCAATTTTGGAATTTAGTTAATGGTAAATTTTTCTCTTTGGAACTTTGACTTGTAACACTAATACATTCTTTAAAAGTTAGGATTTGACATGCTAAAATCAACAGGACGGTCCAAACATGACCCATTGAAATGATCATGATAAATCCGACAAGCATGACTATCGTCCAAATAAATCTCACTATGAAATTCTGTCTCTTTTTTTCTCTTTCTGTAACAACATCTTCATTCTTGTTGATTATTTGTTTTGTTTGTTTTGATACTTGTTCTGTGGAATCTTCTGGGTGTTTAGAAACCGCGGTTTTCTTTTGCTTTTTTGGTGTCGCCATTGTTTTGATTATCAAATGATAGATTCCTGGTGATCAATTCTCTCCAGCTTCCGTCAATAAATAATTAAAATAAATAGAAATTTGTTGTTGATTGTTGATTATTATTTCACTATGGGAAAAAAATAATCTTTTTTTCTCCTAAAAAAAATTTTACTTGGTTTTTAGCATGTGGAAAAAAAAAAGTTCAAGTTTTATTGATAACGAATTGTTCAACAAATTTCTATGTATTTTTCTATGTATTTGATTTCTACAATTGAAACGTAAAAGATTCATTAAATTATGCCGTTTGTGGTGAAACATTAACTAAATTTTGGGTTTTTGTAAGTGAAGAATTTTGAAAAAAAAAAAATTGAACAGAAACTGACTAATTAGATCAACATTCACAGAATTGCCTAACGGTCTCTATAAATTTCTGATTACTCCCATTATTATCCTTCATACCCTCAATCAATTCAATAGTTTGTTTTTCAAAATCTTTCAATATTTTCTCAGTATATTGGAAACTTTCAGTTTCTTCAATCAACTCTAAAGCTAACTGTTTAACTTGTAAATCCTCACTTCTTTGACGTAATAACCCCATCAACAGATGTTTGTCTCCATTATGTAAACTATGAATTATAGGGAAACTAAATTTCCCTTCACTTATATCTTCACAAAACCCTTTATTTTTCTCCAAAATTGGTGATTTCAAGTTAAGATAATCATCTTTAATCTGATAAATTATCCCCAACAGATTAGCAAATTGTACCAATCTCTCTTCATCTTCTTCCTCATTCTCTTCTTCTTCTTCTGCATCTTGACTTTGCGAATTCAAAATTTCACCACAAATCATCATCATTTTACAACTTAGTCTAAATAACCCACCAGTCTTATTAACAACCATCTTCAAATACTGTTGTTCACTAGGCACAACCAAATTCTCCCTCCAATACAAATCCAATCCTTGTCCTCTATGTAAGTTCAACAATTCTTCATTGAAAACATTCATTACTCCATTATACTTCCGATCTAATTCAATGACTCGTTGTAATGCTTGGAAATACACATAGTTTGATGAGTTCAAAGTGTTTTCCATCCCATATATCAAATGTGCCGTTGGTTTACCACGACGTAATTTTGAATCATCCTCAATATCATCAATTAATAAACTTGCCGTATGAAGCATTTCCACAATCGATGATATTTCAATCAATACCTCTTGAGAAAGTCCAATTTTCAAGCTGAATAGTTTGATTAATAAAGTTCGTAGATTCTTACCTGGGTTTTTCTTTAAATAGGTGTATGGTGCTATTAGGATCTTCAAATAAGAAAAAAAAAAAAAAAAAAGGTTAGTTATAACTTCTGATCCTATTTCTGTATCAAGAATGGGATTTATTAACTTACCAGTTCTTCTTCATCTGTCCACGTTGTGTCGATTGGGATTGTTTCTGTCATTTTAATTAATTTGCTGTGTTTCGTTTGTTTTTTTTTGAAAGAAATCGATTTCTGATGGCAATTTTCGATTTTTTTTTATAAATGTACGAAAATCTACATTTGAAATACAAATGAGTGAAAATATGCATTAATTAATGATTGAATTTTTTTTTTTTTTGTTTGTTTAATGTGGTATAGAAAAGGGTGGTCTTTGAACCACCATGCTAAATAATGAACAATAAAAGAGTAAAAGTGATAAACAATGTAAAAAAAAATAAGAAAGAAGAAGGACCGAATAAAAGATAACGAATAATAAGAATGAATAACAAAGTAAAAAAAGGGAAATTATGAGGAACGCTTATGAATAATAACTACCAAAGACATTCCAATGGAATTTGGAAAGTAATGATAATCTTGCTGAAACTGAATCAATACCATCTTCATCTTCTGCTGAATTGTTATTAGTGTTAGAAACATTATTATTCATGGTTGAAGAGTTTAATTGATTTAATGAATTGGATGAATTTGATAATAAATTTGAGTTTAACAAAGTGTTGTTGTTGCTGTTTGTAGTAGAATCAATGCCAGTGATTGGTTTAATAAAATCCAATGATTTATCCATTGAATTAGCATTTGAACTCAAAATCTTGGTTTTAATATCTTTGAAAATCTTTTTTTCCATAAGAGAATAAACTTTTGAATTTGGTTGAGTTTGCTTGATTAACCAATTAAATGCAAATTCAACGTTATCATCATTTGGTAAATCATTAGTTTCTGAACGTCTTGCTAATTGTAATGCAATTGATCCAATATTTCTTGTCCATTTAACATTGCCATTATCATCAGTGATGATTGCCAATACCTCTTTTTTCAAAATTTCAATTTTATTGGAATTGATCATTTGTTTCTTCAAATCTGTAGATAAATTAGGATTTTTGCAAACTAATTGACGATATAAAGTTAGACATAACTCTAAGCAAACAATTTGACGAACGTTTGCTCTAAGGACAATTAATCTTGAATGATCAAATGCTAAAGATGAAGGGAATTCAGAAACCATATTTGAACAAGATAATAATGATAAAATTGCATCAATTGTTTGAATTTGACCATCGTGCTCTGATGTTGATTTGAATTTTTTAAACCAATTGATTGAATCATCTAAATTCAATTTACAACGAGAAATCATTTGTTTGAAATAATCTTTTTCAAATTCCACTGCACTATTAATTAAAAATGGTCTCATCATTCTAATTTGATGATTTGCGACATCTAATTTCATAGCTTCTAAAATAGTGAAAACCATTCTTAAACCTTCAACTAAAGATTTAATTGAATTTGTTTCATAAGCAGTATTAAATTTTTCCATCATTTCATCAACCCAAAAATCTCTCATTGGAGCACAATGAGATTTGAAAATTTCTGATAACCATGAAGCTAAGGAGATAAAATCCATTGACTTGGTTTTCAATTGTTGAATGATTAATTCTAAATCAAGAGCATCAATAACTAAATTTTTATCCTTTGAAGGTAATAAACTTATCAAGATGTCTTTTAAAGTTCTAAATAACAATGGTAGTTTTGAGCTAGATTCATTGAAAATTTCACCTTTATTATAAACTTGATTAATTTCAAATTCGATTGAATCCCAATATTTATCATAAACGATTTTTTTACGACGACCACGTTCACCATCAAGATTTGGTCTAAATTGTAACTGAGGATCAAATAAGATATCATGTCTTAATTGAGGGTTCTTGAGGATTTCATTTAAGTCAATTTCACGTAATGATTGGATATTAACAGGAGGGAGTTGTGGAACATTTGAATGATGATGTGATTTTTTATTAATGTTGTTGCTATGATGATGATGGTGGTTGTGGTGATGGTGGTGATTATTGATTGTGTTTGACAAAGTTGGAATGTTATTTGATGATTGGAATTTTAAATCAAAAGATGCAAAAGGTTTTTGGTTGAAAAGAATGTTTGGTAAAGATCTTGAACGATATTTACGGATTCTTCTATTTGAGATGGATGAAGATGGGTTGGTTGATTGACATTTGGAGTTTGAAGATGCTGAAGATGTAGTTAATGTTGGTTTTGATGAAGATGCTGATGCTGATGCTGCTGATGCCGATGTAGGGGTTGCTGCCGTAGATGCGGTATTGATGGAAGGTAGTTGTTGTGGTGCCACTGACGATGAAGGAGAATGAGCAGAGAGTGGGCCAGCATCTGCGTCGTGTAGGACGAAAGAAGGATCAGAGTCTGAAAGTTCAGAAGGTGCTCTTGCGGTGGTGGCAAATGCTGCAACAGAGACAGCAGCAGCAGCAGCAGAGATTGTTGAAACTGAGACTGAAGCAGCGGATAATGAAACGGGGCATTCAGTGGTTGTGACCTGGTTGGTGGTACCGGTTGGAGTAGTAGTGGATGGGCCAATATTGGTAGGACTGTTGGTGGTTGCTGAATTAGTGGTAGCACTAGTAGTGGTATTAGCAGCAGAATCCGAAGAAGGGATGGTTATAGTGATGGAATGCTGAACCGGCGGCTGAGCTGTGGATGAGACGGTTGATGCAGTAGACGAGGTGGACGAGGCAGAGTCTAGCCTAGCGCGCTTGGGATGCTGGTGTTGTAGCTGGTGCTGTTGTGAGTCCTGTGTAGAGCCTCTGTCTCTTTTCGCAGTGTCGAAGAAAGTGTTTGCGAAGATCTCAGCAGCTGGCAAGTCGTTGTTGTCGTTCATAGCTAGATGCTGTAATTCTGTGTGGTGATCGTGCTAGTGATAGTATGTAGTGGCAGTTGGCTGGGTGCTGAGCAAGACGTAGCGCTGTGGATTGTTTGTGGGATATAAAAAAGATTTGAATGTTTGGTGTTCAATGTTGTAAAACTGAAGCAGCAGCAGAAATCTCTGTTTTTTTCTGTTTTTCTGTCTTTGAATCTCAAATTTCTGCTGCAAAAGAAAAGAGAGAAAAAAAATTAAAAGTTAAAAAAGAGTCAGCGATTAGTCATCTCGGTTTTGCAAGGAACGATTAGTTGTAGAGTCATACAACATACTACTAGAAGCGAACGATCTCACAATACTGCTCTTCAAGCTATCTTGTATTCTATACTCTCTGTCTCTATAAACTGCTAATACGATATTCAATATCCACTCTTAGCTTGTAAATTTCTAATTGTATACTTAATCTCAACTGATCTATTCAATCCAACTTGATTCTAACTGATTTAACTTGTGTATAATTATCCAACGCCTCTGGTCCCATCTCTCTACCAAATCCTGATTGTTTATAACCCCCAAAGGCAACTCTATGATCAAAATCATTATATGTGTTGACCCAAACTGTACCTGATTTCAATCTCTTTGAGACTCTTAAAGCTCTTTGTAAATTATCTGTTTGAATCCCTGCACCTAATCCAAATTCTGAATCATTAGCTAATCTCACGACTTCATCCTCTGTCTTGAATTTAGCAATGGTGACAACTGGTCCAAAAATTTCCTCTTTAACGATTCTGAAATCTTCTTTCACGTCATAGAAAACTGTTGGTTTAATGAAATAACCTTTCCCTGCCAATGGTTCACCACCGGTTAAAATTTTAGCACCTTCTTCTTTACCAATCTTGATGTATTCTAAAATTGTATCATATTGTTGTTTATTGGTGATGGCACCTTGGAAGTTACTTTCATCAAATGGATTCCCTATTTTCAAATCATTTTCAATATATTTTTTAAACTCGACTAATAATTCATCATAAATCCCTTCTTGAACATAGATTCTTGAACCTGATGAACAAATTTGTCCAGCGTTTTTGAAAATACCATTAGCTAAATTTGGTAAAACTTTCTTAATATTAACATCATCAAAAACGATATTGGCAGATTTACCACCTAATTCCAATGTAACTTTTTTCAAATTTGATTTTGCTGCTTTAACCATAACATCTCTACCGATCCCCGTTGATCCTGTGAATGCAATTTTACTAATTTTTGGATGATTCAAGATAGCTTCACCACATGATCTACCGGAACCTGGTAAAATATTAACAACACCAGGTGGGAAACCTGCTTTTTTAATCAAAGATGCAAAATACAAGGCGTTTAATGGTGTAGCACTTGCTGGCTTTAAAATGACAGTGTTACCTGTGGCCACGGCAGGTCCAATTTTCCATGATAACATTAATAATGGGAAATTCCATGGAATGATTTGTCCACACACACCCAAAGGTTCTCTAATAGAGAAATTTGTATAATTATCACCAGTATTTATTGATCTTCCGTCGATTTTGTCAGTGAAACCGGCACATGATCTTAAATAATCGATAACCAAACCAACATCACCACGAGCCAAGTTTAAAGCTTTACCATTATCAAAAGTTTCAATTGATGCAATGAGATCTTTATCTTGTTCAATTAAATCTGCTAATTTCAATAAATATGAACCACGTCTGCTTGGATCACCTTTACTCCAATCTTCATTAAATCTTTCTTCTGCAATTTTCACAGCTTCATTAACATCTTCACTAGATGCTGCAAAGACTTTTGTCACTGTTTCACCAGTGATTGGAGTTTCCACATCGATTTGTTTATCAGTTTCGTAGAACTCATTATTGACGAAGATCCCTACTGGTTGTTCGTAACTTAGGCCGTTTGGTAATGTTATGGTCACTGGTTTAGCAGGTGTTCTATGGTTCATCACTGAAAGGTATCTTAGTTGTATTGAGACATTTTTATAAGTACTCAATTTTGAGTTGAGTATTCTTAGCTATATGAGGTTAGTTGGTTCCTTGTAACTCTTTCTTTCTTATGATACTAACCATCTTGAGTGTCTTCACTAGTATAGAGTTGGGTGTAAAACAAAAGTAGAAATTATTGACGGTCTTAATTAATTAATTTTTTATTCAATCACTGACTGACTCATCTCTTCTTCAGCATCTTCTTCTTCTTCTTAATATGTTTAATTACAGTATTCAAGCTAAGTAAAGTATTGCTGTATCGGTGTGATTCTTTATTTCTAGTGGATTCTTCACTCTTCTATACTACTCTACTACTACACTACTACACTACTACACTACTACCAGCTAGTCTTCTGCTCTACTGCTCTACTAACAAAATCAAATAGTAAGCTCTTACACACCTCGGTCATTAATAAATATTAGTAAATCCCACTACCACAGGTATTACCACATAGTTAACTCCATTAGTAAACATTCTTAATTACCACCTCATCGCCCACTAACACAGGTATTTTTTTTTTTTTTCCCTTTTCATGCATTACAGAAACATTTATAAAAATTAATCAGACACATTAAAGCATTATTAAACACAGTAATTGTAATTGGTAACTGGTATATAAACCCACTTCATCTCCATCTTTATCAATTCACTTCAGGAAAAAAAAATTATTCATACAACTAAACATATCTACAATCAAACAAACAGACAACAAAATGGTCTCATCAAGAAGTATCTTAAAATTCTTCACTGCAATCTCCCAAGAGGAAGGTGTTGGTGCAAAAGTTAGAAGATCAATTGGTACAATGAAAATGCGTAACTTCACTCCATTCTTAATGTTAGACCATTTCAACGTTCAACCTCCAGCTGGGTTCCCAGATCATCCTCATCATGGTCAAGAAACTATCACCTATGTCCTTGATGGTGCAGGTATGGCACATGAAGATTTCACCGGTTCAGTTGGTATCTTGATGCCAGGTGATTTACAATTCATGACCGCTGGTAAAGGTATCGTTCATAGTGAAATCCCAGTCAGAAACAAGAACAACGATGCTTGTAATGGTATGCAATTATGGGTTGACTTACCAAAAGAATTGAAGAATTGTGAACCTCGTTATAGAGATTTAAAAGGTGGTGAAATCCCAATTGCTAAACCAAATGATTTGCTTAGTGTTAAAGTTATTAGTGGTGAAGCATATGGTGTTAAATCCGTTCAAGATTTAGCTTATACACCTGTTGACTACTATCATTATACCATTAAGCAAGGTGGTGAATTCATTCAAAAATTCCCATCAAATTTCAATGTGTTTTTATACTTAATCAATGGTTCATTGAAAATTGGTGACAAGACTTTCAATCAATACGATACTATTTTCTTCAACAGAGATGGTGAACAAGTTGAAGGTTCAGTTCCACAAGATTCTCAAAACCCAGCAGAATTTGTTTTAATCGGTGGTCAAGTCTTAGAACAACCAATTGTTCAACATGGTCCATTTGTTGAAACTTCAAGAGAAAAAATTTATGAAGTTTTCATGAATTATCAAGCTGGTGTTAATGGATTTGAAAGAGCCATTGGTTGGAATTCTAAAATCCGTGGTGGTGTTAAAGAAGAAGATGTTGTTAAAGCTGCTAAAGCTCATGACGAATTATGATTATGATTCTTCTTCTTCTTCTTTTTTCCTCTTCTACTTTCTTTCTTATAAGCGTATTTATTTTCCTATTTATTAATGAAGTGTGTATATTAATATAACCTATTTCTCATGATGATATTCAATTCAATATCCAATCGTAGCTTACAAATTTTAGTAATTTAATTATCAATTTGTAAGTTTCTGTTTTATGCCAAAAATAATTTTTCTACGCTGTACAATATATGAGATCTGAAAAAAAAAAATTTGAAATTTCAACTTTTTGTTCAAGATCACAAATTGAAGCCAAAATGACCGCTAGAATAACTAGATCAAAAACCAATGCATTATCAAATACACAAACAATTCAAACACCAAGCCCCATAACAAAACCATCTCACCAGCAGCAACAACAATCAACTTCCACCACCACTACAAAACCCAAAATAGTCCAACCAAAAAAAATTTTAAACTCAACTGAATCAAATAAACTCTTGAAAAGGAAAATCGAATCCAAATTATTAAAACTCAAACCAAAATTCAAATCCACACATCTTTCAACTTCAAATATAAACGATAATGATGCAATTTTAACAAAATTGAAATTAATCAATTCCACAATTTCAAAGAGTTCATTAATTCATAAAAATCCATTGATTCATAATCATTTGCAAACTTTAAATCAATATAAGCAATTCAAGACTTTGGATATAATTGATTTACAAACTTTGGAAATTTTGCAAAAAAAAATTGATTCAAATGATTTGAAATTGTTGGAAATCATGCAAAGGGGCAATGATGATGAGTTTCTTTCCTTTTATGGAATTTAACCTTCGCTTGTTTTCCATTTCCGTTCATTTCATTTCAAATCTATCTGCTGAATTGAACTATCAAAACCATTCCCAAGGAGGTCTAACAAAACAAACACCATTAATCTTGGGAGCAACTTCACTCAAGAAATAAACGATATGACCAGCAAAATATCCAACTATCTCGTATTTAAAATCAAATCTTGCCTTAGTGGCATTCAACAAGAATGAAATTATTGGTAAATAAACTGCAGCAATTTCGAAAAAACCTAATAATCTAACCATTACATTTGCATTTTGTTTACTCCATGTATATACCAACGCATCAACAAGAAAATTCCCGTACAGCCCGTAAGTATTTATATCCATTGCATAACTTAATCCAATTATCAATGAACAATTCAAAAACACAAACCATAAATATTCCGAGATTTTATTGAAACTTTGTTCTAATTTACTTGAATATTGAGTGATATAGTATAATAATATTATCAGATTTAAGTCTAACCCACCGAAACATGTGAAACATGTCACTAATCTCCAAATTTCATAATTCTTGATGATTAAATTATAATTAAACACAATTTGTGATATTGATATTAATTTTGTGTCTATGGCTATTGATGTTGCAATTACTGCAAGTGTCCATACTCTTGTCACTGGTGGAATGTCTGTTAATATGTTTAATGGGATTCTTTCCATCTTGTTCTGTCCGGCTGTCTTTTAGTTCGTTTGTAAATATGTAATATGTAAAGAATTATGTGTTAAAAACTGTATTGGATTTTTTTCTAATGGCGTTGAAATAAACAAAATCGCGTTTTTAATTTTCAGTTGTTTATTTTTAATACATACCAAAACAAAGCGATTGAATGAGTGAAAGTGAGAGTGAAACGAGTCTGCTGGACGCTCTGAATTGTACCACAGAACAACTTATAAAATTGAATTCAGAAGGTGAAAAAAATGGTGATTTAGTTGGTGTTAATCATGATAAAGTTAGAAGTATTCCTGCATATAAATTCGCGTCTTTGAAAAAACATTCAAGAAGTCAGAGTTTAAACGATGTGATGTTGGATATTAAAAGTATGCAGAATGGTGCTAAGTCTACCAAGGAGATTTTGAATGGAGCTGAATCAGAGGTAAAAGGGAGCCAGATAAGGTATTCTATTTATCATGACTCAGATTATAATACTTTTAATAAACTGCAGAATGATAGTGAATTAATTGATGATAAGATACTGAAAGAAGATGGTGGTGGTGATGTTTCACAGATAAAGAAAAGAATGTTAAGGTTTGGGCATCAAAGAGGAGGAAGTTTATCAAATTTTTTCAAATTTGGTGGATGATGAAAAACACTACAGGAAATAATGAATTTTTAGATTAGATTAGAATTAACATTAATTAATAAATGATATCTATATTGATATAATTAAGATAGGTATAAAACAGTATTAGGAAATTAAAGAATGTAACAACAATAATATATTAGAATAAATTAATAATTAGAGTTAATTACTGTACTCATGTTCAATGATTTCATGAGATTCTTTAACAGCGGATTCAACATCAAATCTTGATTGTTTTCTTTTCTTTGCCAAGATCTTTGAAGCTTTAATATTGAACCCACCAGTTAATATCTGTTGAGTTTCTTCTAATTCTAAACCTGATAATTCTGGATAAATCAAATAAACGAAAATCCATGACAGTAGTGTAATTGCTGCAAATAATCCAAATGTTCCAGGTGGTGTAATATTTTGTAACATAGTCAAGAAAGTGGAAGAAATAACCAATGAACCAGCCCAATTGGTTGCTGTTGCATACGAGGTACCAATACCTCTAACTGATTGAGGGAACAATTCACTTTGTTGCCATGGAACATTACCAATACCAATAGCATAAGTAGCAACATAAAGAATCATACCTGCAATGATTAATCCACTCCAACCAGAGATTTCATCATTTGGAACAACTGCTGAAGATCCATCAAATTTAATGTCCATATATTTGAAACCAATTAAGCATAAAATTAATGAAATGATCATACCTGGGATAGCTAATAATAAGATCAATCTTCTACCAACAAAATCAATAATGAAAAATGCAATAATGGTGAAAACAAAATTAGTACCTGCAACGATAATGGAAACTGCAGTTGAATTTTTAAAACCAACAGTTTCAAAAATTGTAGAACTGAAATACATTAATGAGTTGAAACCAGTGAATTGTTGAATACCTTGTAAACCACATGCGATAATTAAAGCTCTTAAGTTAGATGGCACGGCATGAACTTCTTTAATAGCATTGAAAGTTCTTTGCCAAATATTATCACCTGGGATCGCGTTATTTAATCTTGATAATTCATCAACTTTATCCTGAATCAAATCCTCAGTGGCACCTAAATGAGTTTTACTTAACACAGAGCAAGCTTTTGCTAAATTACCACGCATTATATAATAACGAGGAGTATCTGGTAACCAAATGAAGAATAAAAATTGTAAAACAGCTGGGATTAAACTTAATCCAACTAAGATTCTCCAACCATTATGAACATGAGTTAAACCTGCACCACATCCATAAGCGATAAGTTGACCACCAGTGATACAAAGACAGTTGATAACAGTTAATCTACCTCTAAATCTTGAAGGAGAGATCTCACTAATGAATAATGGAGAAACCAAGGAACCAATACCAATACCAAAACCCATAATTAAACGGCCCACGGCCATCTGCCAGAAATTATAAGCACTACATTGTAAGACAGCACCAATAACAAACAACAAATTAGAACTCATAATAACAGGTTTTCTACCGAAAAAATCAGCACTTAACCCAGCAAATAATGCGGTTATTAGTGCACCTAATGAAGTTGCGGCTGTGATGATCTCTTTTTCACCGTATGTAAGGATCTTGTTATCTAAATCAGTGCCCATAGCGACTAAAGCAGATGAGATATAACCAGTGTCATAACCAAACATGAACCCAGAGATTGAAGAGACACACGTTAGTGCGATGATCAAAGGAGATGGTTTTGTGTTGTGGAATGTCATTAAAATAGAAGTATCATCTTCATCGTTTAAAGGTTTGATTGCAATGTCTCTTTGTCTTGCGTTGTAATTTGAAGTTGCAGTGTTGTTGTTGTTGTTGTTTGTAGAGGAGACTTCTGAGTCTTCTGCGGTGAAGCCACCAGACACACTGATAATGTTGTCCTTGATGTCTGCCATGGCGCTGTGTGTGGTGTCTATAAGATTAGTATATTATTAAGATGTAGGAGTAAATAGTGGAAGTGTTGTTGATTGTTGATAGTTGAAATTAATTTTTCTTTGCAATAGGAGGCGCAGAGTGGGTTTTTTATATGTTGGAGACAGCAGGAGAAGCGTGAAATTGGCGGGAGTGTGGAGATATGCAAGATTAGAAAGTGAGATAACACTTGAACTATAAGAGTGATAAATGTGATATTGGTACTGTTGTACTCCTGGTGCTGTCAGGATCACAATGGTGTAAATAACATCAGTCTAATCACACTTGTAGTGGTAAATAATCCAGGATTTAGCTATCAGAACTGCGCCTCCACCGCCACAAATGACCTTTTTTCATGTGTCTTTCCTGCACGAGAAGCTCAGCGTAGAAACTGATAGAAAGACAGAAACTTCCCATTAGAGAGATAAGTGGTCCAATTGCACAAGTTTCAGGTGCTGTAGAAAACTAAAGAAAGATGAAGTGGGCACTGATTGGCTGGAGAATACACCCTTTTTAAGTCATTTTTAAAGTCATTTTATTTCATTTTATTTCATTCTTATTATGTACAAACTGATTCTTTCTTTTATAGGTTGAATCAAATAACAGGTTTTAATATGATACAGTAGTTTATAGTTCACAAATCACTTAGTTCTTGTCAAGATAGCATTGGTTAAAAACTCCAATGCACTTCTAGAATCAGAGTCTGGTAACACAGCACGCAAATTGGCCAATGCCTTGTCACAATACTCATGTGCCATTTCTCTGGTCTGCCCTAATCCATCGTACTTCATCACTTGTTCAACGGCATACTCAACATCACCTTCGTCTTTGAACTTACGTTTAATCAAGTCCCCCAACGCAGGGTTGGACTTCCATGCAAATAAAACAGGTGCAGTGGCTAATCCTAATTTCAAATCTGCCATTCCTGGTTTACCCAATTGCTGAGAAGTTTGTGTATAATCCAATAAATCATCAATCATTTGGAAACATAACCCTAAATTACGACCGAATTCATAACTGTTATTGATAACTTCATCATTTGCTCCAGATAAGATGGCAACACTTCTACATGACTTGGATAATAACGCAGCGGTTTTCAAATATGTCTTGTGAATATAATACTCAAATGCTGCTTTAACGTTCTCATCATGACTCATCCCAGTGGTAGGTTGTGCAACACTGTATTCATGAACCTGGGTGTCAATCACACCAGTTGGAACAGGAATTATTTTATCATCATCAATAACATTTTCATTTGGTTGGAAAACTGTGTTTTTCAATTGCATGAATTCACCTTCGACCAAATTAGCTATAGAGGTGGATAACAATTCAATAACTTCTGGGTTTCTCAATCTGGAAATTGACACTGATGCTCTACCTAATAAGAAATCACCAGCTAAAACTGCCATTTTATTATTGAATGCAATATTACCACTTGGTCTATTTCTTCTTGAATCTGAATTATCAATAACATCATCATGTAATAATGACGCTGTATGGATCATCTCAACAATCTCAGCAACACGTCTTTGTTTTGGTAAAATCCCTCTTTTATTATCAAATTCTGGTAATGATTCATGAGGTTTAGTTAAAGGGTCCAATATAATATTCGGATTAATTCCATATAATATCTTTAATGGGGAAATTGGTCCTCCATTGATTTTACTATCTTCCAAAATCGAACTTAGGGATTTAGTACTTTCATAAACTGGTTGTTCAGGAATATCATACCCATCAATTCTAATTCTATTTCTTTGTTCAATTGGAATCTCACTTAATGCACGACTCAATAACAACACAATCAATGGTCTGATTTTCTTTCCCTGACTCTCAAAATAATAAGCACTAACTCTATTCAAAGTGGGATGTCCTGAACCGATTAATGAACCAATATTACTTGCCAATTGTGACATTTCATGCGAGACCAACGAAATTGGGTCTTTTAAGATTTGAGTTGGTGTCACTAGTCTTGCTGCTGCTTCTACTGCTGTGCTCCATGATGAGCTTGAACGAATGAATCGAAGCATCTTTTTTTGGCTTTCTATGTAGTTTGTCTGTATAATGGTAAGTTTTGAATTTTTTTTCTTTAATTGCAGAAATTTCATGTTGTAGGAAAATATTTTCGACATGTAGAAATTAACAGCAAATTGAAATTTTATAGATAGAAAGACTAAGAGTTCAATTGACTAGTTGAGGCATTAGCAAACAACTGCATTCATTTTAAAAAAACTGTTTTTTGTTGTTTTATGCCCCCTTTTTTTTTCTGCTCCATTCATTAAAATCATACAAAACAGACACACCTATAGAACTTACTACAACCAAGATTAAGAACTACAAAGATGAGTGATTGGATATCAAGTTTCCCAGGATCACAACAACTTCTAAGTTTTACCAAAAGCCGCTTAGCAGCAATCATCAAAACAGGAGCTGTACCAAAACATATTGGATTTGTTATGGATGGTAATAGAAGATTTGCTAAAAAAAACCATATTGAACTAAAAGAAGGTCATAGTGCCGGTTTTGAAAGTTTAGCTAAAATCTTAGAGATTTGTTATGATTGTGGTGTTGAAAGTTGTACCGTGTTTGCATTCTCAATTGAAAATTTCAAGAGAAGTAAATTTGAAATTGATTGGTTGATGGAATTGGCTAAAACTAGATTCAGTCAAATTATTGAACAAGGAGAATTATGTGAACAATATGGGATTAGAATCAAAGTGTTGGGGGACGTTGATTTGCTTCCCTCTGATGTATTAAAAGTTATGAAAAAAGCGGAAGAGGTTACCAGGAATAATAGTAGAGCTATATTAAATGTTTGTTTTCCCTATACCTCGAGACATGAAATGACACATTCAATTAAAAATGTGATTAAATGTGTATCAAAGGGGGAATTACAAGTTGATGATATTAATGAATCGGTGATTGATGAGAATTTGTATACATTTGAAAGTTCTTCATTAGATTTATTAATTAGAACTAGTGGAGTCACAAGATTAAGTGATTTTTTGTTATGGCAAGTTGCCTCCGGTGGAGTAACTATTGAATTTCTAGATGTCTTATGGCCAGATTTGAGTCATTGGCATATAATTTGGATATTGATTAAATTTGGATTTAATGCAGCTTATTATAAAAAAAATAAATCTAGTGATATGAGTACTAGTAATAATGTGATACAGAAACAAGATTGACTATACACAATGATTTAATTGGACTAAAAGTATGTTGTATATTATAAGGGAAAACTAGTATAATAGCTTAATCTTTTTTGTTAGCAGCTTGAGCTTTTTCGAATTCAGCTTTAAAATCATCAGCTTTTTCCTTGTTACCAAATCTAATAGCCAAGGTTAAAGCTTCAGGTTCACCTTCTGCAACATCTGCAGTAACGGTATAAACCCAAGATTTATCAGATCCAACATTAGGTTTCAATTCATAATCAGGTGAAATAAAATGATTTGCACAAACTTTTAAAGTTTTATCTCTTCTCATAAGTAAACGGACTTTTTTAGTTTCTTTATGTTGTAAGAATTTAACGTCACCAACACCTCTTTCTTTCCATTCATTTGATTCAGCATGGAATTTAAATAATTTTGCACGAGTCTTGAACAAGACTTCTTCATTTTCTTCATTGGTTTTAACATCAACTTTTTCTAAAGTGACTAGTGGTTCGAAATGGACGTCTGGGGATTCTGGAGCTTCTTCTTCGTCGTCTTTAGTGTCTTTGGTGTCTTTAGCGTCTTCTTCCTTAGATTCAGCAGCATCTTCTTTTGGTTCTTCTTTCTTTTTGGTGGCACCACCGAACATAGAGAAGACGTTGGAGGTAGGCACAGCGGCTGGAGCTGAAGCTGGAGCTGATGTTGATTCAGTGGTTGCAGTGGTGGATTCAACTTTGGATTCTTCAGTAGACATTTTTTTCTCTTTGATTTGTTGATTTGTTAATTAGTTCAGAGATCTTTGTTTTGAAAAATTCATTTTTTTTTTCCAATTGATGGAAATCGAGTTTTTCAGTTTTTTTTCTGGTGAAAAAAGAAGTCGATGGCAAAAAAAAAAAAAAAAAAAAAAAGAATTGGGAAATTTTGAAAAATAAGTGAAATTCGAGGGTTTTATAATAAAAAAAAAAAATGAATATTGACTTCCGAGGGTTTTTTGATTAGTAATGAATTAGATAATTGTATAAGCTAATAAATTATGTAATCACTTAATTACCGGAACTTGCAATTGATTATAAAGTTTTTCTTCTAAAATTCAATTCCGGTCAACTTGCTCTGTTTTCTTTTCTTTTGATTTCTGTCTGGAAGTTGTTGCCTTCGGGTGACGACTACACTAGTGAAAATTAAGATAAATTTAAACTTATTGTGCCAAAGTGTTTCATCAATTTATTATTTTATTCATTCAATAAATTGAAGATTGAATTCATCAGAATCATGTCAGATAGCAACAACTCAGTCAAGTTCAATCTAGATTTCTGCAACAACAACAACAACAATCATTTAAATAACGATACCAATGATAAGAAGAAGAATGACAATATTAAAAATAACCCACCACCGCCACCCATAACATCAGCATCAAAGCATAGAAGAAAATCATCCACTGAAGACGCTCTAAGTCCTTACTCTCAAGCAGAAGTCTACTACGGTCCTAAAACTGATTTAAGAACAGCCAAACCGACTTCAAAATTGGGTAGAACAAGAACTTATAGTTTTGCTGCTTTTAATCAAGATAAATTAAATGCTTTTAAAACTGAAGTCTCCAATGCCATTAGAAGAAGAGGCTCGCAGGATGAAGTTGGCTTAAGACGTCAATTTAAAGATCTGGGTTTAACGAATTTATCACGTACCCATAGTGCTGCAAATAATGATGATGTTTTCAGTTCAGATACTAAATTCTTCATACCAAATGTTGATGAAACTTTAAATAAAATCTTGGAAGATGAAGACACTGATAAAAATCATCAAATTACAATTGAGGATAAAGGTCCTAAATCTGTGAGATTGGGTACATGGAATTCAAATGGTTACAAGAAAATCGAAATTAGAGGTAACTATATGGTTTCCAATTTATTACAAGAATTAACTATTGCTAAATCATTGGGTAGAAATCAAATTGTCCTTGATGAATCAAGATTGAATGAAAACCCGGTGCATAGATTGAAAAGATTGATTAATGAACAATTTTGGAATAATTTAACAAGAAGAATTGATTCTTCAAATATCTTAATTTTCGCAAAAGATGATAAAATCATTTCAAATCCAAGAATTTATATCCCTCATGAATGTCATGATCAATATGAATTTTATACCAAAATCTTTGAAAAAAATCCAGATTTGAAATTTGATGTTGAATATTTACCTGAATGTATCACTGCAGAATACATTAAATCTATTAATAACAAACCTGGATTATTAGCATTAGCTATGCAAAAAATTAAAGACCCTTTTACAAATGAAGAAACATTGGTTAGTTATCCTTATGTTGTTCCCGGTGGTAGGTTTAATGAAATGTATGGATGGGATTCATATATGATTACATTGGGGTTATTAATTAGTAAAAGATTAGATTTATCAAGAGGTTTAATTGAACATTTTATATTTGAAATTGAACATTATGGGAAAGTTTTGAATGCAAATAGAAGTTATTATTTGGGAAGATCTCAACCTCCATTTTTAACTGATATGGCTTTAAGAATTATTGAATATAAATTAAATGAAAAACGAGAAGATGATCCAATTAATATTGATGAGTATATTGATTTAGATAATGAAAATATTTTGAGTGAGAAAAAATTAAAATTAGAAGATATTAAATGTCTTGATGAAGATACTTTTGATTTATTGAAAAGAGCAACAAGGGCTGCTATTAAAGAAATCAAGACTCTATGGTGTGCTAAACCAAGATATGATTCTAAGACCGGGTTATCATGTTATCATCCAACAGGAATTGGTATCCCTCCAGAGACAGAACCACAACATTTTGATCCAATCTTATCACCATATGCATTAAAATATGATATTTCTATTGAAGAATTTAGAAACAGATATAACGATGGTATTATAAAAGAACCAATTTTAGATGAATATTTTGCTAATGATAGAGCGGTGAGAGAAAGTGGTCATGATACCACGTATAGATTAGATGGAGTTTGTCAAAATTTAGCCACCGTTGATTTGAATTCATTGTTATTTAAATATGAAAAAGATTTGGCCTTCATTATTAAAACTTGGTTTGATGATAAATTTGAATATTTGGATGATTATACTGGTGATAAGACAATTGAAACAAGTGCCGATTGGGAAGCTAGGGCTCAAAAGAGAAGTGATGCAATGAATTTATATCTATGGGATGAATCGCAAGGAATGTATTTTGATTATAATATCAAGAGTGAAATCAAATCAACTTATGAAAGTGCCACTACATTTTGGCCATTGTGGTGTAAACAAAGTTCACCAGAGCAAGCTTTCAAATTAACTAAATCAGTTAGAAAATTTGAAGAATTAGGTGGATTAGCAGCAGGTACCCTTAAATCTAGAGGTGAGATCACTTTAGAGAGACCAAATAGACAATGGGATTATCCATATGGATGGGCACCTCAGCAGATTTTGGCATGGAAAGGTTTTGTTAATTATGGGTATATTGAAATAACAAGAAGATTAAGTTATAGATGGTTATATTTGATGACCAAGGCGTTTGTTGATTATAATGGGATAGTTGTTGAGAAATATGATGTTACAAGGGCAACCGATCCACATAGAGTTGATGCAGAGTATGGGAATCAAGGAGCAGATTTCAAAGGTGTGGCTAAAGAAGGTTTTGGATGGGTTAATGCCAGTTATCTCGTTGGATTGAAATATTTGCCTCAACATGCAATTAGAGCGTTGGGGACATGTACACCACCAGGGATATTTTTGAGTAATGTTAATGGTAAAGATTATGGGTTGGAATGTTCTGGTGTTGTTTGTACAGAGGAGGAAGTTTTGGAGAATAGACAAGATAAAGGTGAGATTATTTATCTGTGATGGTTATACATAGTTATGAATACATGTGATCATTGAATCAACTATAATGTAAACATTTAATGGCTAATAAGCAAGTAGATATAAATAACTTCATTAAAATAATTCACGGCGTCGTGTATTTAATATAATAGCTGTTGATCTAATTATGATAATTTTACTAAAGATCAAATTAATTGTGGCGCATGATTATTTTTCAGCTTTTATCAAATTATTTTAACTAGTGAATCTTAAAATTTCTTGTACAGCGGCATTACCCTACCTGTCTGATAATAAAATTAAATATAGCTATAATTTTACCAGCCACGCAGCTTGTTGTTTCCTTAAAGGGTAAACTAATTATAGATGCATCTCTTCTATTCTGTTATACTGTTATACCCACTAGACTATACCTAACTACACTATCAACACACTTCACTACAACAGACAAAACAGTAAACAAACAGATAAACAACAGATCAACCCACCTCCCAAACCAATCAATTTCAAATTGCCCAATGCTGATCCATGTGTCATAATAAACTTTATCTGAGATTCTAATAATAGTAAGTGATTTAATTAAAAGCCAGCATTTCAAGTGCAATTACCTTATTGGTCAACACCCCCTGTCGTATCGACGTGTCTTGCAGCCAGTTAACGCGTCTCTTACATCATCCCCCTATACAAATATTACTCATCTCCCATAGTGAAACTAAATTTAAATTTAAAACATTCATGCAACAAGAAATAAATCCAAGATATGGATATTATGAGAGCTTAATTTAAACAAGTACTAAAAAAAAAAATTCTCGTTTCTCGTTTCACTAGTTTTGCCTCGTTTCAGTCAGTATTTACTATTTAGTACAATTTACATACAGCACTATTTAAACAACACTTCTGCTGTTTTTTGGGTGTTGTTTTAATTCACATATTATATTCTCATCAAGCCTGTATTATTATTGATCATTCACTTAACTGCCAGATAGTATAAGAATATGCTACATTCAATACTATTCTCCCTCGTATCCCTCCTATCGTTGATAACATCAACATCATCACTACCAATATCACAATCAAACCCAAAAAATGTCTACAGTGCCATAAAATTTAAAAGATCATTGAAATCAGGTGAAAGAACTTATGATTATGATAATGACGATAAAATCCGTGGTGTTAATTTAGGTGGTTGGTTAGTCTTGGAACCTTACATGACTCCCTCTCTATTTGAAGCATTTGCACAAAATGGAAATGGAGAAATCCCAGTTGATGAATATCATTTCACTCAATTATTGGGTAAAGACCTTGCAAAAGAACGTTTAGAGGCTCATTGGTCTAGTTTTATTGTAGAGGATGATATCAAGAGTATTAGTGAGTTAGGTTTAAATTTCGTTAGAATTCCAATTGGGTTTTGGGCTTTCAAAATGAGAGAAGATGATCCATTTGTTTCAGGTGCTGAAGAATATTTGGATTTAGCTTTGGAATGGTGTAGAAAATATGGTTTAAAAGCTTGGGTTGATTTACATGGTGCTCCAGGTTCTCAAAATGGATTTGATAACTCGGGGCAAAGAGACTCTTATGATTTCCAAAAAGATGAAAATGTTGAATTAACTTTAGAAATCTTGAATTATATTTTCAATAAATATGGTGAACAAGATTATGAAGATGTTATTATTGGAATTGAGATTTTAAATGAACCATTGGGTTCAGTCTTGGATATGGATAAATTAATGAGTTTCTATTCAGCAAGTTATTCAAAATTGAGGGAAAACGATAGAGTTCAAAACTTAATTATTCATGATGCTTTTAAAGATTATAGTTATTTCAATGATAAATTTACTCTTGACGAGGGATATTGGAACGTTGTTGTTGATCATCATCATTATCAAGTCTTCTCCACACCAGAATTAATGAGATCAATTGATGAACATGTCGCTGTGGCATGTTCATGGGGTGAAGACTCGGAGAAAGATGCTCATTGGAACGTTGCCGGTGAATGGAGTGCTGCGTTAACAGATTGTGCCAAATGGCTAAATGGTGTTTACAGAGGTGCACGTTGGGATCAAACTTTCACATCAAGTCCAGCTGATGATGTTTATTATCATGGATCATGTGAAGGTGTACAAGATTTTGATTCATGGACCGAAGAACAAAAGGTGAATTATAGACGTTACATTGAAGCTCAATTGGATGCGTTTGAAAAAAGAGGTGGTTGGGTATTTTGGAGTTGGAAAACTGAAAACACCTTGGAATGGGATTTACAAAAATTGATTTATTATAAAGTTTTCCCATCTCCACTTGATGAAAGATTATATCCAGGACAATGTGATTGATTTCACATTCAATCTCGATCACTCTATGATAAATTTATGACTTTTTTTGTATAACACTTTTTCGATAATTTTAATAACATGTTTTTATTTCTTTAACTAATTTTTAATCTTTGTGTACCTAATTTTTCTTCTTCTTCTTCCCTGCTTAGTTCCCTAATTTTCTTTAAAAAACGTTAATGCCACTTCCCAATTCTTCTCGTTTAAAAAATTATAAATTTTCTGTCATAAAAGCAAAAAAAAAAAAAAAAATTTATAACTTGCATAGAAATTCAATTTAATTTAATTGAAATGGGAAATTCGGTACTACATTTTAAAAATTGATTTGAAATATAAATCTTCAGTCTTCTGATCTGTTATTTGTTCACACTTCACAGTACAATTATACTCAACTACACAGAGAGATATACAATGATCAACACAATACATTGGATACAGAAACTATATCAATACTTTGAAATTTCATACGATTTGAAAGATTTCTTAAACTATTCAATCTTGTTAATAATCTTGATGATTATAAGTTTTATAATTCTTGGGTTTTCCACTATGGTTTTCATATTGATACGGATGGATAGACAATCTGAGAAACAAATAGTATGAATTGGACATATCCAGATCATTCCGGTGGGGAGGAATGAGGAACAAGAAGTTATGAAAGTTTTACTGATGATATGATATGATGATTGATACCCTTATGGAAAAAAAAAAAAGCAAGCAAGCTAACAAATATTCCACTTCAACATTATGATTAAATGAATTATATATATGAAACTAAAATGAAACGATGCTAATGAATTTTAACCGTTTGTAGTTGTTGTCAAGAATTTCGAATTCCATTTTTCATTTGTTTCAATGGCAATTTTCAAACTTTCTTCTAAATTTTGGATCTTGGATTGATACTCTTGTGATTTGGAATTATCTTGAATGAATTTTTGTAATGCTATTAAGAACTCGGATTCGTTTATATTTGTGATTGATAAGAGATCTTGTGACTGTGACAGTGATGTGAATTGATTATATTGTTGAATTAAATTCAAGTTATTTGAATGATCTGGATCTGAGATCACATTTTCCGTGAATTTGATCAATTGAGTTAGTCTCGTATTGGATTGATTCGATTGTGTAATCAATTGATTTAAATTATTCATTAGTTTATTCATTTCATCTGTCATTATATTGGTTAATGCATCGTTATTATTGTCATTCGGTGAGATCATCACGGGTTTCTTAAATTTAGTCAATTTATTCAATAATCTGTTTATTTCAATTGATTTTTTCTTTAATTCGATGTCATGTTTCAATTTAATTGAATTATTTGTTGATTTTTCCAATGAAATTAATTTTTCCTTATTTATTATCTCTGATTTCAATTGTTTGATTTGAATTTGATACAGTTTAATCTTGTTCTCTAAATTGATGTTTTTATTTATCAGGTTGTTGATTGTGTCATTAAGTTGTTTTGTTGATTTGATTGATTTCTTAGCTTGAGTTTGTTGTAATTTGAAACTATTTGTTAATGATTTTTTATCGTTTTTGAGTTTATCATTTTCTGTGAGTAGCGAGTAAAGAATGTTTATGATATTCTTGTCATTTGTGAATCTATCATCATTGTTATTACCACTCATGTCATCTTGTTGATTGTTTTGATTTATTGAATTGAATTTTAATGAAGTTGTATCTGAATCAAGATAACCTTTAGCAAATAACATTGAGTTTACTAGATCAGCAGCTGATTGTAAATCCTGCTGTTGTTGTTCATCCATCCTTTCTGTCTTCTGAATAACCAACTAAACTGTGTTGATATTAAAAAGTAAACAAATCTTTTTTCTCTCTATACAAAAAAAATCGCGATCGATCGAATTTTGAGTAAGAACTGATTACATAATCAGTAAAGCTACAATAAATCATCAAGCACTTGAATCTTAATACAAACAGAAGTAGAATAGTCGATATTCATTTATTGCATCGTGGAATATGTATCATCAGGTTTATAGTTTTTTGTATTTTTGTATGTATTTATTTATTTGTATTTGCAGTGCTTTAATGATGAGCTTCTTCATGAACTTCTTCCAAGACAAACCATTCAGCAGTAGTGTCTTGAGCAGCACCTTCAGCAGCAGCAGAAGCAGAAGCAGCAACTTCGACTGGTTCTTGAGCATATTCTCCTAGTTGGGTAGCAGCATCGGCTTCTAAACCTGGAACAGTTGGTGCAATTGGAGCAGTCCATGGCTTAACAGAACCTTCAGCGTCTTTGGCAGTTAGGGCAACTGGTTTGAATTGTTTTAATTCTCTGATGTAGAGGTCTTGGATGGAGTTTCTTGTGGAGGCAGAGACGGAGAAGTGTCTTGTTTGTGTTGCTAGTCTTGCTGATAGTCTGAACATTCTGTGTTAGTCTAGTCTGGTCTGGTTGTCTGGTTGTGTTGTCTAAAGGGGTGAATTGTTGATTTTCCAATTTCCATGAAATTAAAAAGTTTTTCATTGGGTGGAAGAGGGAGGGTTACTTTTAATACTCTACTACTATAAATTTACTACTACTATTACTACTATTATGTACTATTACTATCACTACTAGATCAACAGATTAATAGATCAACAGATTAACATACACGATGCCCAGATTCTACTGCGACTATTGCAACTCATACCTAACACACGACGCTACAAGTGTGCGGAAAAGTCATCTTAGTGGGAAGAACCATGTGAAACTGGTGTGTGATTACTACGAACAAAAGGCCAGAGAAAGTGGATTATGGGACAGTGTCAATGGTGTTAATAATGTTGGAGTACAGATGAATGTGTCGTTACTATACAAAGGAGTTCCTGGATCTAATACTTCAGCTACTACTACCACTACAAGTCAGAATAAATTACCTCCTCCTCCTACATTAAATGGATTACCTGCTCCTCCCGTTTCTGTTGTGAGGTTTTAATCCAATACATTAAGACTGATGGGTTATATGAGTTCGCAGTTGTATCAGCTATAAAAAGGAGAGAAGAGATCAATACATCAATGAAATTACACATTTTTTGAAATAGCTGTATTAACTATGATTCAGACTGCCTACTAAAGTGATACAAGCAGCTCTTGACTAACCATTTCATTTCAGCGTGTATACAATTAACGCTCACTCTCATCAACAAAATTATTATCAATTAAGATTGCAGTTACATCAATATCAAATGCAAATGTAAATTTCCCACCAAATGGATCACAATATTTAACTGTAGTGGTTTGACGACAAGTATCAGAATACTTATTTGCAGAAATATCTGGCTTTGGAGTTTCTGTTAAATTAATACCAGTGTTTGATGAAATTGGTGTTTTATTTTTGGAGAATTTTTTGATGTCTGATAATAATCGTCTTTTAGAAGTTGTATCATCAATGGATTTAACTCCAGAACTTCGTTTATAAGTAACATTTGAAAATTGTGTTCCAACGAATGACACGGTTCTATTGTTCACCACAGCAATTGGTGTTGTGGTGAAACTGTTGAAAGATTTGAAATGTTGTTTACGTCTCAAGGGCCTTGCAACATTCAAACCTCCAAATAGAGAACTGCTGAAAAAAGTATTATAGGAAGCCTGCATATAAGACGGTGGATTGATGGCAAATGGGTTGGAAGGTGTTAAGCTTCTTAATGAGAGATAAGGTTTGTTTTTCTTAATATCAGAACTAGTTTGGCTTGTGTTGACCATTGTAGCTAGCTAGCTTATTGTTGAATTGAATTACGTCTTGATTGTATGTAGTACTATTTGAAGAAAAGAATATTATAAGTATTAAGTATCACTATCATTATTATTATAATAAATAAATGATCTCAGTTTGAATGAAATCACTCTAGCTGAAGTGTTCAATGAGAGGTTTAATCAAATTCATTATTTGAGAGGGTTTAATCAAAGATATTGAGATATAATCAAGCAAGATCCAAGTTCCGAGGGTGCTTTGATTTCCGACTCAACATTTTGACACATTAATTAGTTTAACTAGTAGTTACTACTAACTAGTCACTGGAGTGTTTGTTTGTTGTAAATTTATATTTAAACAAGGAGTTTTCAACTATAAAATTTACTTCATTTCCAACAACATCAAGTACACAACACAAACAATCAGAGACAGATGAACAATCAACAAGAACCACCAGTTAATGCTGATAGAAATGAAGACGAAGGTTTTTTTGCTGCTTTAGATATTGATCCAGTTATGAAGAAAACCTTGAATGAAGCAGTAAGAAAAACCTGTGAAGAGGAGATAAACAAAAGACTTGATGCTGATTTGAATAAAAATAATCCATACAAAAAAGCAGGGGTTTTCAAAAAGATAATTTTCAATGTTGGCTTAATAATTTTAATTACTGCGTTCTTTTATGGTATAGGCGCTATTTCAATAGAAGCTATAATTCGTATCAACGAGCGCAAAGCTCCAATGATCAAAGAACTGAAGGAAAAATCAAACAATTACAGCAGTTCAAACTGCACCAATTCCACCATTAATTATGAAACATCCATTGAAAAAACCATAGATGAACAAGATAACGACGCAAGGTTCTTAAACATCATTATTAACTTAACAAAGAGTCATGTGATTGACAAAAGTGGAGTTATTATTAATAATGGTTACGAACTCACCACAGAGTATTTGCAAAGAAATAAACACACTTTCTGGTGCTGTTTTGTATTTTATGGATGTTTAGCTGCTGCATTTAAAATTTCCATTCAGTTTATCAGTAGAAAATATGAAGAAGTTTTTTTTAAGATTTGGAGAAATCAATAATATTGATAATACTACTTAATGAAGAGGTGAGTAACTGTTGATGCTATAATACTATGAAACTTTTGGATTTATGCTACGTGATTAAGATATGATATAAATACACTATTAATATATGATTTTTGCTATCTATAATCACAGTAAGTAATACGAAAAACAAATTAGATGTTACAATTATTGTATTCAGTAGTTCAAAAATAATATTTAAATTGTTTGATTTGAATTAGACATGATAACTTTAATATAAATAACTGTCTCTGGTGAGTACAGCAATTTTAAAACCATATATGTAGATTCAGTTTTGATGTAAAAAAAAAATATTTGTTCACTAAAAAGCAGAAGCAACTGAGCTACACTAAGAGTATATAGCTTGATGAAAATTCAATACAATCATAACACTAGTGATTATTATTCAATTCATAAAATCTTGATTGTAGTGACAATATCAACATAAGATCTCATCATTTCATTGTTAGAAATAAAAGTAATGATCTTCTTCTTTTCCACGAAGACATCAGTTGTTGTTATAACATCATAAACTTTACCATCACTCATACGAATGACTTCATCTTTTTCAGTTGAGCTGTGTTGAGGTTTAAACAATCGTTTATCATCAAACAAACTATAGCTTCTGCATGTGTTTTCTATCATATAAGTTATTCGTGTGGTGATGACTCTACCAGAAAACCCGTCTTTTCCAGCACAAATTGAACCAGGATCATTAACAGTAAAATTCATGTTTTTGTAACAAACACCGTAATCAATTTCAAATGATTCTAATGGTAACTTATTGATTCTGGAATTGACTATGTTTTCCCAAACTCCCATTGCAGTGAAACTCAAAATAAAAAATGTATTGTGTGTGATTAATGTATCATGAAGGGGATATCAAAAAAGAAGAGATTTGAATATTGTAAACTCTCTTTTCTAATATATTGATGAGCATTGAGAATAGATTAATAAATTATCTCTCATTTCTCAATAATGATCTCAATTTTTCTTCAAAAGCAGCCAATCATCAAATGACTAAAGACCACCAGTTTCTATTGTGCATTAAAACATCCATGAGCCTAGCAACTGACTAACCCTGGTTGATTACTGCGTAGACAGTTAACACAGTTTTTTTCCCGAAGTTGAGTATTAATTCTTTCAGGTATTAATATTATGGGCAAGAAAAATTTCAGATTAGAAAATCATTATCAACAAATTATTTATGTACATTACAACAATCCAACTCAATGGTAAAGAATACCAAAAGCCGTCAATATCTAGTTGACTCAAGCACTTTGTTCCAATTGACAAACTCAGGCTTTCTATCTTTAGAAGGTTATGAATTGAAAAAATGGTAATGGTAGATCTATCATCAATTTGGTGGGAAATGTTAAGAAGCGTCAATATGTTGTTGAATCAATTACTCTTTTCCAATTGTCGAATTCAGGTCTGGTAACTAGAGAAGGGTTTGAGTTGATTGCAAATAGTAGAACCCAGTCTGTGTCCAAAGAGAGGGAACGTCAAGAAGAAGATGAGGATGATGAACAGGAGGAAGAAGAAGAAGAGGAAAGAGAAAGCAAAAGAAAATGTATTGATAAAGGTGTTGAAGTGACAACGAAAGAAGCAAACCCATCTGGAAATGAAGAATTAAATGATGATTTTGATGTAATTGAGATCCCTGAAATATCTGAAAACCTTCCAATTACTTCTTCAAACATTCCTGCAAAGATTGATTGTTCTGAATTTCATGTATTTGTTGGATTTATAATGTACGGGATTGATCCAACTGAATTTATAAAAAAATTCAGATTTTTCAAAAAAGAAGCTGTTTGTCTTGATTGTAATGATGTGATAAAATAAGATCATTGAGAGGTTATCAGAATTTAAGATTTTATTTAAATGGACATAAGTGTCGTAATTTATCAAATCAAGATAGAATTACTAGACAGTCTAATGAAGATGAACAAGAAGATGAAGAAGATGAAGATGATGGAGATGAAGATGATGATGAATATGATGGAGGCAATACTGACCTTGCTGAATATTTCCGTTCATATGCAAAAAGTTTTGTCACAAGACTTGAATCCTTTTATACTCAATCAAGTGCAGGGGTGGTGGAATGCAAAATATGTAAACAGAAGTACAAAGTTGCGCCTGAGAGTGAAATAGAAGAAGAGTATTAGACATTCAAGTAATTAGAATACATACAAATCATGATAGAATTCATCAAATACATAGATCTGTAAATTATTGTTGTAACCATGGCCACCAGTG
>JAJMAV010000105.1:0-36182 GCA_030565045.1 Starmera caribaea
ATTCCTATATATCTCAAACAACTAAGATATGGAGTGCGGAACTCAAATTGAGAGTATATGGTATCCAGAGCTCCAGTGTGATATCTCCAATGAAAGTAATCAGCACCATCTAAGACTCGAACTCCCGGCTTCTTTTCTGCCTAGTTTTCCCCATTATCATGAGACTCTGCCTACTCGGCCAGGTCAAGGGAAAACTTAAATTAGTGTTTATAGATGGTCTATATACCCCTATCAAAGCAAAAAAAAAATTCCAAACTCGACCTCGGTGAGGATTGAACTCACGATCTTGCGATTAACAGTCGCACGCCTTAACCAGCTTGGCCACGAAGTCGTAATTTGAAAAATTCAAATTTTGCTGTTTGTCTAACTGTGTGTGCAGCCGGGTAAGCCTAGCTTTTATAATATTTTGCTGTTCCGCAATCATTTATAGCTATTTTAACATAGTTTCAGTAGGTATATCTTGCTCAGCATTATAACAATCATTTAATGTAAAAAAATATATCTTCACACTCAAATTCAAATGTTTTCTGTTGTAATTTTTGATATTTTCTGTTTGAAAAAATATCGCAGCTTAGAAATCTTAGAAAAAGTAATCTCAAATTCAAAATTTATCTCAAAAATTTATTTCACTCCAAGTTATAAGACTAAGTTTTCACTTCTTATTCCACACGATGGGTTGGTTCTGGGCTGATAAAGAAACCACATCTACTTCAAACTCCAATATTCCACAAGACTCAAACACTGCTGCAAAATGTCCAGTTGATCACAAATCTTCATCCAAATTATCTAATACCAATGGTTCTTCTACTGTTACTACTGCTGCTGTTTGTCCAGTTAAACCAAAACAAACAAATGACATCCCAGCTGTTTGTCCTATGAAAAAGAAAACTGACACCACTACAAATGAAGGTTTAAACCCTTTAAACAACATGCCAAATTTCATATCTTCTGAAAAATTACCAGGTCAAACTATTGATTTACCAACTGAACGTACTTTCTCCACTATCCCAAGAGGCACTGATGAAAACGACGGTGTTTGGGAATACCCATCTCCACAACAAATGTTAAATGCAATGGTCCGTAAGGGTAAAGGTGAAGGTATCCCAGAAGACGCTGTGGAATCAATGGTTGATGTTCATAATTTCCTAAATGAAGGTGCATGGCAAGAAATCCTTGAATGGGAAAAACCTTACACTGAACAAACTAATAAGCAACCAAGATTAGAACAATTTACTGGTAGACCAGATGATTTATCTCCAAGAGCAAGAATGTATTTACAACTTTCTAAAATTTTCCCACAAACTTTCAATACCGAGCCTCCATTTGATAGACACGATTGGTACGTTTTAAGAGCTAATAATGAAGGGAAATGGGATAAAGTTAGATACGTTATAGATTATTATGGTGGTCCAGATGATCCTCATGGTATGCCAACTTTCTTTTTGGATGTTAGACCTGCTTTAGATAATTTCACAAATGCTAAAGATCGTATGAAACATTGGTTAAAACCTCATTTAGAGAATGCTTTCAACTCTGATAAAAAATGAGCTTCTCAGTTTTTTCTTGCTAATTTAATAATGATTTTATGTGATTTACATGACTACTACCTGATATAAAAACTTAACCTTTCTATTTGTATATACATGTTTTATATTATATTCTTGTGTTGTCTAGTATCTCTATTCAATAATTCTTTAAAATTCATTTGCTTTCTTCTGTAGTTTTCACTTTATCACCAGATTCCTGTTGTGCTTTTTGTTTCAAATATTCTTCTCTTCTTTTATCTTTAGCATCAGCAAGTCTTTTAGATAAAACAGCAACTCTTTTCAATCTTGGAATTTCTATCATATCACCATATAATTCATTGAAAAATTCATCATCTTTACCATACCTTGAAATCTTGAATAAAATTCTAGCTGTATTTATATCAACTGCGTTTTCAATCTTGGTGACAGCTTTAATCAATTGATAATAAATTCTAGCTTGTTTATATTCTTGTCTCACGAATAATTGATTAAAAATTCTTTCCCAAAATTCATAAACAAATTTAACTTGTTTATCACTTTTAACGTTTTGTAATAATGAATTTAATTGAGCTTGACCATTTTTATGATCACTGGTACTTTGGAATCTCGCCATGATGTTTAATTGTTGCAAAATAAATCTCGTTTGTTGATCTTTAATGTTGGATAAATATGAAGTTAATCCATCAATAGTTTTCAAATCTTTTAAATCACTTAAAGTTTGATAAATATTAATTAAATTTGAACGATTCAATTGAACTGATTCATTTGATAAATTTTCAACAAATTTTTCATATAACGAGTCTTGAACTAAATCACCATTTTTAATTATTTCATTTGCTGAAAAACTTAAGTCAATTGTTAAAAATTCAACGTTTGGTTTGAATTTTATTGGGTTAGATTTAATCAATGAAATTAATTTTGATGCATCTGCAAATTTTCTTCTTTCATTATAAATCATAATTAAACGAATATAAGCATCAATAGAAAGATTATCATTAAACCCATTATTTTCTTTCAATAATTCAGTGATTTTCCCTAAATCATTTGAATTTAAAGTTTTAATGTAGGCACTTGCGACAACTGGATTTGAAGAGTTATTTTTATCAGAAATTAATTGATCAATTTTAGCCTGTGAATCCAATTTAGAATAAATTTCAATTAAAGTTGATAAGATTTTGGCGTCATTATTGAAAATTTTCAAAGATTTATTGGCAATAGCTTCAATTTTCAAAATTTTATCCTCATTTTTCAACTTATAATCAATTTCAATGGATTTTAATAAAAAACACCAACAATCAATTGATGGATTAACTTTATTTTCAATCATTAAATTCCAAACTTCTTTAACTTTATTGAAATTTGAAACTTGTAAGAAAAATTGCATGAAACTTGAATAAGTTTCTTCATTTAATGGGATTTTAGAATTTTGTGAACTTTCTATAACGTTTCCCCAAATTTCAAGTAAATTTTTACCATTTCTATTCTTAGCGGCAAATGCAGCTTTATTTAAAAAGTCCACGTGTAAAGGATTTGTGTTTGATAAATAAACTGAATTGATTAATTTTTCCAAAACTGTTAATCTTTTATTATCACTTCCAATGAATTTTTTAGCAGTTAATTTTAAGTTTGAAGATTTTGGTAACACTTCTTGCTTAAGTAGTTTTAATAATGAATCAATATCTGGCTTAACGTTATTTTGTAAACAAATTTCCAAATATGCAATCATGGTGACTTCTCTCATTGTATAAGATCTTGGTTGTAAACCTCTTGAAGTGAAATTTTCTAAAAACTTAACCCATAGGCCAATAACATTTTCTAAATCTTTATTTTTCAAATAGTCTGTAGCGACAAATTCGAACATCTCTGCTGAAGTGAAATTTGATGCGGTTGCATTATCCAAGATAGATTCTAAAGAAACAGGAATATAACTAATATCTTGATTTTCTAATTCAGCTTTTGCGATGGACATAAGTTTTAAAATTTTTTCAGAGACTAAGTTTCTTTCCATGAAATTCGATGGTCTTAGTTTACCGATAGATTTAAATAATTCTTCAAAAATCTCTTTTGAAGTTGAATATTTTTCAAAAATAGTCTCAACTTGTTTTAGATCTTTTGCAAATTTTTTAGAGCGTTCAGCTCTTTCTTGTTCAATTTCTGCATCAGTCTTTTGACGTCTTGTGGACGCATTTGTAGTGGTTTTCTCTGTTGAATTGTTGACTGTGGAGTCTGAGCTGGAGCTGGTTGTACTAGTAGTTTCAGCAGCAGCAGCAGAAGAAGAAGCAGTGGTGGATTGAGCTCTTCTTAGAGCACCAATAGTGATGGACTGTCTTAAGACAGGTAGATGTCTAGATACCAGTCTTGCTGAACGGGAAAGCATTATATACAGCTTCTTGATGAGTTAGTTCAGCTGGTGAGACGAAAACCCAAAATTCAAGATTGAAATGTCCAATTTTTTTTTCAGTTTTTTCAGTTTTTCATGATTTTTCACTGTTATTTCAGTACATATGTAAAAGTCGAATCTGAAAAATTAATTAAGCTGTATATTAGAATATTGTTTGAAGAAGTTGCCATTTATTTGTTGGTTGATCTTGAATGGGTTGCTGATTTAATTATTGATGTCTGGTAGTGGATTAACTAGACAGCACTGTTCAATATTAAGTGAATAATTCAATATTTGTATTAGTAACACATTATATAATCGTGTAGCACTATAAAAAGGTCAGCAACAGCTTTGAATTGTTTGCACTAATTCAAAATTATTTACTTGCCACAGCAGCTAGTTGTATTATAAATGTAATGAATGTTCTATTATAATTACAGCTTATATGAAAATATTATCACTAGCCACAAAATTATAATTAATAGTAGGTACATAACAAGTAGATCTACAATAAAGCACTTCGTGTCATCATGTCATAATTAAATAATAATATCTTGAGCTACTAGAACAAGCTCAACCAGTTGAAATACTTAAACCATTTAGGTTCCACCAGAATACATGTAGCATCAGCTAGCCTCACAGGGGTTTTGTCCAACGTTTCAATATGACCTTTGATCACCACTTTACGACCTTTGTGCTCAACAACTTTGGCCTTCAACACTACACTGGTGTCCGCTTTCACCTGTTCTGCAAACTCAATCTTCAACTGGGCTGTAACACCTCTTTTACTAGGCAAGTATGGGAACCCACAGAAACACAACAACTCATCCAAGATCGTTGAGACCACACCGTTGTGCACACTCCCGTCTTTATCCACTAGCTTCTCTCCTAAATGATAGAAAGCCTCTAGCTCCCTAGTCTTATGATTGATGAATATCAATGGATCGATCTCAATATGCTTTGGACCAAACAACAAACCCTGGCTAACATGGTTCTCCTGATGCAATTTAGGGATCTTGCTCGAGTGTGTGTCATGGAAATACTCGTCGTTCTCTTTCAACAACTGGAACCCTGGTGTCTGCTGGATCTTCTCAATGATCTCCGGTCTCTGCTGTTCCAAAGGTCTCAAATTGAAGACTCTTGAATCGTCTGGCCATGCTTTGGCAAAACACGCATACCCTGCACCAAACAACACCGTAGACCCAATGGCTCTTCTCACTAGTCCCAATCCCAAAGACATCCTGCTACTCTGAAGTTTGAACAATTCGGCCTAAATCAAACTAAGATTGCTGTCCGAACGCGTCTTGACGAATGTACAAACTCACAAACAAGCTCTCTCTTTTTTTTTGCTATTTCTTCATTGTTTTTTATTGTATAAAATCTCACATTCTTTCTTTCCACAACACAATTCACTCCTGCTTCCCAACTACTTCCCACCGCAGCGGCTAGAAACACAATGCTTGAATCTCTAGTGGCAGGTATTTTAAACAGATTCCTAGGCAATTACGTGGAGAATTTCGATCCAAAACAACTTAATATTGGGATATGGGGCGGTGATGTTAAATTAAGAGATCTTAGATTGAAGAAAGAATCACTAGATAAGTTGGAATTGCCAGTCGATGTGAAGTTCGGTCATTTAGGCTTACTCGCTTTGCAAATCCCATGGGCAAGTTTGAAAAATAAACCGGTTCAAGTCGTGATTGAAGATGTTTATCTTCTGGCATCTCCTATTTTACAAGATAACTACAACACTGAAGAAGAATTGAAAAGAGATTTGGCTTTGAAGTTACAGAAATTGGCAGATTATGAATTGCATAACAATGCTAATCAACTGGCAAACTTGTCCGCTGAAGAAGTGGCTAAAAATCAAAGTTTCTCTGATAGTTTAGTGACAAAAATTGTGGATAATTTACAAATCACCATTAAGAACATTCATATAAGGTATGAAGACACAGAAAATATTTTCACAGATAACCCTTATTCAATTGGTGTCACATTGAGTGAAATATCAGCGGTTTCTACAGATGAAAATTGGTCACCGACTTTTATTTCAATAGCAAGTAGTTTAACACATAAGCTTTTGAAATTGGAATGTTTATGTTGTTATTGGAACACTGACACTGATTCTTTGTTTGATGAGTCTCATGATGTCCTATTGGATAGATTCAAGCAAAGTATTATTGATAAGGAAAATTTATCAGAATTTGAAGATAAAACTCAATTTATCCTTAGACCTGTTAGTGGTACTGGTCATCTAACAGTTAATAAACTCGGTTCCACTGAAGATCAACCACAATATAAAACCGAAGTTTTTTTCGAAGAGTTTAGAGTGGATCTTGATTCTCATCAATATAGAGATATGTTAAATGCAGCTTCTGAATTCCATTGGTTTAATAAGACTCATAAATTTAAGAAATTTAAACCAAATGTGCCTCTTGAAGGTCATTCAAAAGAGTGGTTCCAATACGCAGCTCGGGCTGTCCTGAATGAAGTTCATGAGAAAAATTATAAATGGTCTTGGGATTATGTTGCTAAAAGACGTGATAATAGAAAAGCATACATAAAACTTTGGAAAGAAAAACTAAAATTTACTGATACTTTACAACCGTTACCTGATAAATCACAACAAGCTAAATTAGATGATTTGGAGAAAGAATTACCATATGAGGACATTAAATTTTTTAGATCTTTAGCAAGAACTGAATTTAGAAAGGATAAATTGAAAACTAATAGTAATAATGATATAACAAGCTCCACATCAAACACTTCATCATCTTCAGATTTGGATTCAGATTTAATAACACCTGCTCAAACTCAAAATGAAACCACTGATGCTTCTACTGGCAATAAAACCGGCAACAACAATAATGGAGGTGGTTGGTTTTCTTGGTGGAATAAACCTGCACAAAAAAACACTACAGTTGAAACTTCAGAGGACCCAGACAATATCAGACTCACAGAGGAGCAAAGACACGAACTTTATAATGCCATTGAGTTTGATGAAACTCGTGCTTTAGCTGATACTCTAAATGTTCCAAGGGATCGTGTTAAGTTTCAATTAACTGCTCAGTTGAAAAAAGGTGGGTTTACTTTGAAAAATAGATCAACAAGAAAAGATCTAGCTGAAGTTATATTTGAGGGATGTTCAAGTATGTTCATTCAAAGACCTGACTCATTTTTAACTAATTTCACTTTACAAGAATTGAGAGTTGAAGATGGTTCTGAAAAAACTTTATATAAACATATTGTTAGTGTTAAACCTCCTCACCCAGATTCAATTGAAGAACATGATCACACCGAGGAACCATTTTTCAATGTTTCATTTGAAAAAAATCCTTTGGATGGTAAAGCTGATTCTTCATTAACTGCCAAATTAAGAAGTGTTACAATTTTCTATCACGTTGACTTCATTAACGAAATTATCAAATTTTTTTCATTACCTGCAAGTAATCATTTACAAACAATGAGTGCAATTATGGATGCTGCCGAAGCCACAGTGGAAGGTCTTGCTGCTCAAACAAGAATGGGCTTAGAGGCTATTTGGGAAGACCATAAAACCATGGACACAAAATTAGATCTTCAAGCACCTTTGATTTTATTACCTTTAGATACAACATCTTGGAATTCTCCTTGTGCAATTATTGATTCAGGTCATATAAGTGTTATAACTGATTATGTTGATAAAGAAAAAACTAATGAAATTAGAAATTTATCACCAGAAGATTATGCTAAAATCGATGCAAATACTTTAACTGAGTTAATGTATGATAGATTCAATTTACATTTGAAAGATACTCAAGTTTTAATTGGACCAACTATCAAGTCAACAATGGAACAACTTCATAATGAGAACACATCTGAAAAATCACTATTAATCTTGGATAATTTGGACATGAAATTAAAAGTTGGATTATCAATCTTATCTCAAGATACAAATCTTCCAAAGATTAAAACCAATGCTCATTTACAAAAATTTGTTGCTAAAATGAATGATTATCAATATAAAATTATGATGCAATTGTTTGATAGTTGTGTTCCTGATTTCAGTGGAGGTTTAGATGATGGTGATGATTCCATTGAATTTAGTTATTATGATGATAAAAACAAGCTCCAGCCATTTGATTTAATTAGAAGTGGTTCTAAGAATAAATTTGAAGAATTAGACAGAAGTGATATAAGTTCCAAAACTTCTAAAACATCAGCAAGATCAGTTAATAAAAATCAACATCAATTTGAATTAATCTTCAACGTTGATAAAGTTCAGCTTTCTTTATTGAAATGTACAGATGGCGAAACTATGGCTGCTGATCCACTTATTGATTTGATTGCAGAGAATTTTGAATTAGAATTCTATAAAACTATGATTGATATGCATGTTGATTTAACCTTAGAAACTTTCAATATTGAAGATTGGATTGAGAAAAATTCTAATGATGAATTTAAGAAATTGATTTCCTCAGATAATTTTACTGAAGATGAGAAAGTTATTAAAAAAGATAAAGTTTTTAAATTAAATTATCATAGAACTCAAAGAATGGTTCCCTCAGATGGTAAATTAATTGAAGTTTTTGATCAAGATGTTGATTTGAATTTATCTGCTTTAAAAGCCATTCTTTCAAGAAATAGTATTTTAACTATCATGAATTTTGCATTAACTACTTTCACGAATCCAAATCCTCCAGAAATGCCTCAAGATGTTTTAAAACATAACGATGAAAATCAACTGGAAACTTCTCCTCAACAAACTAGAGTGAATATCAACTTAGATAGTGTCATCTTAGTTTTCAATGATGATCATATTAAACTTGCCACCATTCAATTATCAACTGCTCATTTTAATATTTTAGTGTTACCTGAAAAACTCAAATTCTACTCTAAATTGGGTGCTTTAACATTACATGATGAAATAAACAGTGGTACAAATAGAGATTCAATTTTAAGAAAATTATTAAGTTTTGAAGGTGATGAATTAGCTGAATTTACTTACGAAACTTTCGATCCAAATGCTGATATAAAACTAGATTATGCCTCGAGTTTTACCTTTAAGGCAGGTTCATTAAGATTAAACGTTGTTCAAGAGCCTCTAAAGAAAATTTTAGGATTTGTTGATCAGTTTCTGAAAATGAAATCTTTATATGATTCTGCAAGAGACGCTGCTTTTAATGTTAAAAATATTCAAAACAAGTCTTCTATGTTGTTTGATATGGTCATTGATACTCCAATCATTGTTTTCCCAAGTGTCATTGATTCTCAAGAAGATGTTTTTGACAATATCACAATGTATTTGGGTAAATTTACAGCTTCGAATAATTTTGTTGAGAAAAATGGTGATTTGTTGAATTTGATTAAATTGGGATTGAGCTCAACTAAGTTAACTTCTGAATTTAATACTGAAGGTTATTCACAGTCATTGAAAATTATTGAAGATATTGATGTTGATATAAACGTTGACTACGACGAAACTGCTCCAAAAAATCGTCCAGAGTTCATTGTCTCAGGAAAAATGTCAAAAGTTGAAGCAAAAGTTACTGAACTGCAAGTTTCTTATCTGAATAATTTATTGGAAACAATTCCAACAATTTTTGGTTATGAGAATCCAGATTTACTATCCGAAACTGAAATTGCTGCTCTGAACGCTAATAAAGTTATCGCTCCTGATGCAACTTATGAAGCACCTGCTCCACAAACGACACTTTCAGAATCAACAATTATTAAAGATCCAGAAAGTTTGAAAGTTCAATTTGATCTTAAAATTCCAGAAGTTTCATTAACTATTTTTGATAAAACATCAGGTGTTAAAGATTTGAAACATTGTTCACTTTCTAAGTTTTCTATTGAAGAGATTGGTGCCAAATTCACTCAAAAGCAGAATTCTCATTTTGAAGCAGAAGTTTTCTTTGGTGCTTTAGTAGCTGAAGATTTGAGAATGTCAACCTCAAATAAATACACTGAGATTATTCCAAAGATTTCAACTGATAAGCACCAATTTACAGCAAGCTTATCCACAAGTGGTGATCCAAAATCCAAGAATACACTATTGATGCTGAAAGTTGTTAGTCCAAAGGTTATATTAGCAGTGGATTATGTTTTTTCTTTAAGATCATTTTTAAATGCAGGTTTTGATAAGACAGAAACAAAGGTTGTGAATACTGATAATCAACCTACTCAGAATGAACAACAACAAGAAAAACCTGGTAGTTTCAATTACAGTATTGATATTGTTGACACTTCTTTGATCTTATTAGCAGATCCAACTATGCAAAACTCTGAAGCCATTGTTTTCAAGATTGAACAATTACTTTTATCAAGTCAAAATATTCAATCTTTGAATGCCAATAATGTTGGTCTTTTCTTATGTAAAATTGATCAATATGATCAAAATCGTTTGAGAATCATTGATGATTTTTCATCTTCTTTGACTATTGATACAAGAGGAAGTACCAAGGAAAAATTGTTTACTTCTGTTCAAATGTCTGTTGAACCTTTGGTTATGAGAGTTTCACTAAGAGATATTAGATTAGCTTTAGATATCTTTAATAGAGCTGTTGAACTTGCTCAAAAAAGTGGACTCATTGAAGATAATGGTGATTCTCTTTCTTTAGCAAATCAAGAAAATGAAGAAGATACATTCATTACTTTCACTAAGGAATTTAGACACAAATTAGCAAAATATGCTCCAAGTATTGTATCATCTATTGCCACAACTGTTAGCAGATCAAGAAGAAATTCATTGATTGAACCGGAGATTATTATCAAACACGAAGATTTTACAGCTGATATTGAGGGTGCTCGTCTTGTTTTAATTGGAAATATTCATGAATTACCGGTTTTAGATATGTCTGTTAGTCCATTCCAAGTTACTGCTAATAACTGGTCGCTGAATCTTGAAGCTGATACTAGTATTGAATCTTCTGTGAACATTTTTAATTATGCAAGATCATCTTGGGAGCCTCTCATTGAACCATGGACCATTGATATGCATGTTGCCAAAGCAGTTGCTTCCAAAACGAAATTAGAAGTTGATTTCAGCAGTAGGAAGCTTGTTGAGGTTACATTATCTTCACGTTCAATTGCATTATTATCTCAAGTTTTGTCTTCAATTTCAAGTAAAGAAGAATTCAAGCCAAGAGGTATTGAAAAACCATATTTGATTGTTAATCACACAGGATTTGATGTTAATGTTTGGATTGATTCAAAAGACTCTCGTGAAAAAATGACCACTATTGAAGATGGTGATGAGTTACCTTGGGAATTCGAAGACTGGAGAAAAATCCGTGAAAATTTGGATACTGATAATCAAAGAGGTATCTTAGGTGTTGAATTTATTGATTCTGGTTATGATTTTGTTACTGGTGTGTCTGTCATTGGTGAAGGAGAGGAAGTTTATACTTTGAATCCAGCTACTAATGGTATTCACAATAGATTTGCTGTTGATGTTTCATTAAGAGAAGATAACGTGAAAGTGATTTCTTTGAAATCTACTATCACCATTGAAAATGATACACAAATATCTATTTCAATTAAAGGGAAAAAAAGATATACTATTGAAAAAGGAAAAAGCAGATCTCTTCCAATTGATGAGGTGTTTGATACTCCTCTTTTTATGAGACCTGAACTGAAAGTTCCATTTGCTTGGTCTGAAAATAGCATGTTTTGGAAGCGTTTGGTCAAAGGACCAGCTGCTATCAAATGTGAATCTTGTGAGGTTGGTGATGATACAAACTTTTATTTTCAAGCTGAAGCCAAGTTTGATCCAAATGAAGCTTTGACCAAAGTTTATCCTCATATGAAGGTGGTGATTTCTGCTCCGTTGGAGATTGAAAACTTGTTACCATTTGATATACAATATAGATTATATGATAGAAGTGAGAAAAAAGATTGGAGAAATACACTGAAAAAAGGAAACTCAAGTGCTGTTCATGTCGTTAAGTTAGATCATTTGTTACTTTTGAGTGTCAAACCTTTAGACTCTGGATTTGGAAAATCAGATTTTGTTGTTATTAATTCTACAAAAGACAGTGAATATAAAAGAGAATATAATTTAAGAACAAAACATGAAGATGGTCAAAGTTTAAGTTTGAAGATTCACTATACTGCTACCAACAACAATTCTGCAGGTGTTAAAGTTGTCATTTATTCACCTTATATCATTTTAAACAAAACCTCAAGAGATATTTTTATCAAAGAGAGATACAATATCTTGAGATCCACAGTTAGTAAGGATGATGTTTCAATGAGAACAGCATTACCAAAAATGTTTTCTTTTGATGAGGATAATGATAGAGGAGCAAGAGCTTTGGTATCTTTAGGTACTTCTCAATGGAGTAAACCAGTCAGTTTTGAAGCTATTGGTCAACATAGTGAATTGTCATTGATGATGCCAAATAAGAGAACAGAAGTAAACTTGGGTATAGATGTCAAAGAAGGTCAGGGCAAATACAAATTTTCAAAAATCGTTACAATTGCTCCAAGATATATTGTTCGTAACAACACTAAAGTTGATTTGGAATTGTTAGATGTCGGATCTTCTGAAACTATTCATTTAAAATCAGCCGAGTTGGAGCCACTTTATAACTTGCCATGTGTCGAAAAGAAGCAAATGAAGATTAGGTTTGTTGGTGCTAATTCAAGTTGGTCCAGTGTTTTCAATATTTCAGATATTGGTGAGATGTATATCAAAATCTTTAAGAAAGGTGTTGGTCATGTCTTATTCAAAATTGATATTTTGTTGGAAGAAGCTACATTATTTATCCATATTGAAGAAGGTGGTAACCGTTGGCCATTTTCAATTAGAAATTTCAGTGATTATGAGTTCCTATTTTATCAAAAGGATCCAAACTTGGATGAAAACAATGAATTAGTTCAATCTGGAAACGAATATGTTCAATTCAAACCTATTGTTTACAAGATTCCACCAAAAAGTGTTATGCCATATGCTTGGGATTATCCAGCAGGAATTTGCAAAGAAATTGTTTTACAAAGTGAAGGAAGAGAACGTCTTGTTCAACTTGCTGAAATTGGTACTTTGAACCCTATGAGATTACCAAGATCGAATAAGATTGTTGCTCTTAACGTTGTTGCTGATGGACCAACACAGTCATTAGTTCTTTCAAACTATGATGAATCAATTAGTATTTATAAACAACAACATCAAACATATTCTAATGCATCGATTCCTGCATCTGATAAAGATGAGTTTGCTGTTATGGAAGAAGACTCTGATATTTTCACAAGGTTGACATTCAACATTGAAGGTATTGGTATTTCATTGATTAATACTCGTTTACAAGAATTGTGTTATATCACTACTAGAGGACTTGAAGTACGTTTCAATGATACTGATTTATATCAAACTTTGAGTTGTAAATTGAAATGGATTCAGATTGATAATCAATTATTTGGGGGTATTTACCCTATTATTTTGTATCCAACTATTGTTCCACAATCTTCAAAGGAAATGACATCACATCCAGCATTTTCTGGTTCCATCTCAAAAGTCAAAGATGATACACATGGTATTCTTTACATTAAATTTGCAACCATTTTATTACAAGAGATGTCACTAGAGATTGATGAAGATTTCTTGTTTGCTCTGTTAGATTTCTCAAAAATGCCAGGTGCTTCTTGGAACAGAGAAGTTCAAGATATTTTATGTGAAGAAGTTTTAACCTTACCAGAACCAAAAGAATCAACTGGTGACACTGACATTTATTTTGAAGCTTTGAACATACAGCCAACTCAATTGAACTTATCATTTGTTAGAACAGAAAGGGTGAATGTTGAAGATAAAACTAGTTCACAGAATGCATTGATGTTTTTCTTAAATATTTTAACCATGGCTATTGGTAACATTAACAATGCTCCTATCAAATTGAATGCATTATTTATGGAAAATGTTAGAGTTCCAATCCCAGTTTTAGTTCAAGCAATTCAAACTCATTATGGTCAAGCTTTTTTCTATCAAGTTCATAAAGTTCTTGGATCTGCTGATTTCTTAGGAAACCCAGTTGGATTGTTCAACAACATTAGTTCAGGTGTGATGGATATATTTTATGAGCCATATCAAGGTTTAATCATGAATGATCGTCCACAAGAGTTAGGTATTAGTATGGCTAAAGGTGGTGTTAGTTTCTTGAAGAAATCAGTCTTTGGATTCTCTGATAGTTTTGCCAAAGTCACAGGATCTATTGCTAAAGGTTTAACATTTGCCACTTTGGATAAAGAATTCCAAGAACGTCGTCGTTTCAACCAAAGAAGAAATAAACCTAAACAAGCTTTATATAGTTTTAAAACTGGTGCATCTGCATTTATTGAAGGTATTGCTTATGGAATTTCAGATGTTGCAGTTAAACCATATACTGGAGCTAATGAAGAAGGAACAGCAGGTTTTTTCAAAGGTTTAGGAAAAGGTTTGATTGGATTACCAACCAAAACAGCCATTGGAATATTTGATTTAGCTAACAATGTTAGTGAAGGTATTAGAAATACTACAACTGTTTTTGATAATGATGGTTTGGATAAAGTTCGTTTACCAAGATACATTAGTAGAGATGCAGTGATTAAACCTTATCAAGAGAGAGAAGCACAGGGTCAATATTGGTTGAAGACATGTAATGGTGGAGAGTTCATAAATGATACATATTTAGCACATGCTGTTTTACCAGGAAATGATTTAGCAGTGATTATCACTTATTCTCATATCATCATGATTTCAATCACGAAATTGGAGAAAGCATGGTCAATTGATTATGAAGAGATTAGATCCATCACACAAGAAAAGGCAGGAATCAAGATTGGACTACTGAATTCTCAACAAGGAATTTTCATTCCAATTCCAGATCAAACTTCAAGAAGAGCGTTATACAAAAAAATTGGTGAAGGTGTCGCTGAATACAACAAACTATGTCAAGTTATTCCATAGAACTACTACTACTACAACAGCACAAAGTTTATATGATAAGAAAAACTTCTATATAACAATTGAAATATTAATGATTATGATTTTATTATTTACTCTTTTTTGTATTCTCTGAAAGTGAAAATATGTGGTAGATCAGCACCAGTTCTTCCTCTTAATTTTTGCATAAAAGTTTTAGCATTTTCCTTTGGACAGTACTCGAATTGTAAAAAATTGGATTTGATGATGCCATTTGTCATTTGGATTAAAAGATGATCGCCGTCCAATTTGAATTCACCAGGTGCACCAAAATCATCACCTTGATGTTTTGCAATATCATGTAATATAACTCTTCTCCACTCTTGTTTATTATCTTGTTTCAATTTTTTATTGACAATTTCTTTGAAGGTATGCAATGAACCCAATGTCTTAAAACGACGATCAATCATCAAAGAGCTCAATTCCCAATCAACTTGCTTATCAGCAGTGGTGAACTTATACGCATATGAATATTTATATTTTGGAGTAAAATTTGGATTTTTGTAACTTCCATCCTCTACAACTTTTGCTAGTAATTTACCACCTTCAATTCCTAATTTATCTCTTAAACTGGCCAGAGTCTCATCTTCGGTGATCTCTACCCCACCAACTTGTGCCACTATTTCACCTCTATCGAATTTTGTAGGATGTAAAGTTTGAACGGTAACACCAGTGAATTTATCCATATTTAACAGAGCAAATTGTAAAGGACTGGCACCTGAATATTTCGGTAGTAAAGATGGATGTACGTTCAAAGAGTATGGTACTGCTTCAATGAAACTCTTTGGGATCAATTTCCCATATGAAACAGCAATAGCTAGATCATAATTATTTTTAATTAGATCTGTAATTTGAGCATCTGTTTCACTTCTTATAACTGGCAAATTTTTGGATTCTGCGTATGAGACAATAGGAAGAGCATTGATTTTAGAAGCGTCACGACCAAACCGTTTAGGAGTTCTGGTAATAACATCAATTTTGTCAATTATCTCTGGTTTTGCCTGGGACAATTTATAAATTTTCTCTAAAGAATGAATACTGAACGCATCTGAGCCGAAAAAAGCTATTGATAAACCTTTCTCTACCTTTGAGCTACTTCCAAACGCTCGCACAGCACCAACTGTCCCACAAACCAGTTTTTGCAACACGCTCATTTTTTCTGATATTGGAATTTTTTTTCTTCGTCTCTAAGATCAAAAACAGACATAAAAATTGTATTTGTATGGAAACTTAAAAGATAAACAACACAAGTTTCTGAGTCTTTCCAACCATTGATTCGAAGCTCAGCTCAGCGCAGCGCAAAGCATGTCCACCGAGTGGCGCAAGTCCGGAGCACTGCTGTCGTGCACACTTCTGGGACTCATCTGTGGCACAATCTATCTCTACAGCATCTACGGGCCAGAGCTCACAGCGCATCTGGGGTATAGTGCAGCAGATTCGTCGTTGATAGCGTTTGGAGGCACCATGGGCTCAGCTCTAGCAGGTTTACCAGCAGCTCCCATCATTAACAGCAAAGGATTCACACTGCCAGTGCTTATGGGTGGTGTGGCTATTGCCATTGGATTCTTAGGGCTCAGAGATCAGTATGTTGATGAATATTCCAATCTTCCTCTATCTGTGATCTTCATGAGCTTGGTGGGATCTGGCTCATCTTTCATCAATAGCTCCACAATCAAATGTGCAGCGATCTTGTATCCATATAACAGAGGTGTTGCTACTTCTTTCCCTGTGGCAGCGTTTGGTTTGAGTGCATTCATTTTCAGTTCCATCAACTCAATGTTCTTTAAGACCAACATTGTCGGGTTCTTATCATTTTTAGGGTACGGAGCATTGGTATTGACTTTGATGTCAGCTCCATTTTTATATATCACTGATATGACAGATAATGTTGAGTCACCACAGACAATGTCATCAAATTATCTCCCACTTTCAAGACCTCAATCACCAGCCTCTTTTGAATTACAACCATATCAATCCAATTCTCTACAAAGAGAGATTGTCTCCAAGAAACTGAAAAACCGTGAAATTGGTGCTCTGGAGTTATTGCAAAACTCGGATTTTTGGAGATTATTTGTACTACTAGGATGTTTAGCTGGGTTAGGTCAAATGTATATTTACTCAATTGGATACATAGTGAAATCTTTGCTTTATGGCCAGCCTGACACTTTGTCACAAATCCAACAGAATGCACAAGTGGCAACAATATCAATGGCCAACTGGGGAGGTCGTATTCTTAGTGGTATGGTGGGAGATTTACTTTCCAATACTTTTAAGAAATCTAGAAGTTGGATTTTGTACATTCCGACAACATGTTTGGTTATAGTTCAGTTACTAGGAAGATTTGTCGATGATGCTAAACATCTATGGATGGTTTCCGTTGTTTGTGGGATTGGATATGGGTTCACATGGAGTTCGATACCACAAATCCTTATTCAATTTTTTGGAATCAAGTCGTTTACGTTTACATGGGGGTTCATTGGTCTTGCAGCAATAGTACCAACTTTCACGTTAACAAGAGTTTTTGGATCGGTTTATGATTCTCATTTAACAAAGGAAGAAGCTACAGATCTAGTAGTTTGTGTCAGTAAAAGTGGTTGTTATAAAGATGCTTTTACGTACAGTTTTATAGTTGGAATTGGTGCTATTATTTTAACTGTGTGGATAACAATGATTCCAGCACCACAGGATGAATTTCATGAGACTTGACCTTGAATATTTTGTATGTTTTGTATAAAAAATCATAGTTCACTGTAAAATCTTCAATTTTTGTAACTCAGAAAAAAAAGCATCAAAATAATTCTAATATCAGTCTTGAGCGACTCTTTGATCATTGAGCCTAACGACGAGCAGAACAACTAGAAGAACGCTTTGCTCATTCATACCAATATAACCATGTCTAGCAATGACAAGAAGAGTGGAAGTGTGAGGTACAAACCACCTCATCTACGGAATAATAAACAAAACAACAACAACAAGAACAAAGATAAAGACAACCAGACGGCAGACAAGAAAAGAGACAAGAAAAGAGACAAGAAACCATTGCATGTGGGGATAACAGCAGATAAAGATTCCTTGGAGAGAAGAAAGAGCAGGTTCAGTGATGCCAATAAACCCAAACTAGAATATGGTTTGATAAGTCGAGGTGATGATGATAGATTGCAAAGAGACCCAGAGGCTAGATTAGAACTATTCAAACAAGTTCAACAAGAAGTACAACCGTGTTGCTTTTTCCTCTGTAACCATTGAATAATACTAACGTTTTTTTATTTTTTATTTTCTAGGTAACGGCCAATGCGTCAGAACTTGGATCCAAAGAACTTGAATTATTGTTCACGAAAGTCCCACAAGTTTTTTTTAGTGATTCCAAATATAAAGATTTAGATCATGCTCTCATGTCTTTGAGGAAATTGAGAGAAGCATTGTTAGCTTCCAAACCAGATAATTTCACTAAAGATGTTTTTTTATTTTCAATTAGAATATCGTCATTGATGGGTCATTATCAAACTTTCATTCCAAGTATCACATTTTTGTTGGAACATAAAGATATTTTGGAGAAGATTGAACTAGAATACATTGCTAATATCTATGCATTACATTTGACACATTTTAATGGGAATTATTCGAAATCTATGGATATTGCAATGAGATATTGTGTTGAAGATGATAAATTACTTGAGATCTTGAGAGTTTATAGAACAAACAACTATTTCAAATGGTTCAAACTTTATGACAAAGAGGTGGATCCTTCTAAAAAAAGAGTAATGAAATTTGGTGAGGATAAGATGGCCACTTATGCTATTAAAGTGATACACAAGTCATATTTCCAGTTGCCTAAGAAATATATCCAGGAGATCTTCAAGCATGATTTTGGGGTTTTGAGGGAGAAATATTCGTTGAAATGGGACGATGAGAGTAAAAATGATCTGGTGGTGATACGGGCTAAAACTAAACAGAAGTGAAAAATAACGAGAGAGAATACAGGGACATATAGGGGAATATACTGTGATTGTATTGAAACGATTTGTAGTCCATAAAATGTCCAAACAGACTGCTCAAACTGTTTAATTCAACTGTTTTCTGATCAAAATGCTGCACGAACCGCCAAATTTTTTGTGGTAGAAAAGAAACTCAAATATCCAAAATCTTAGAATTGAAAGGTTTTGAAATCAAATTAATTTTACCAAACAGCACAGCACAACGAGTCAGCCCAATGGAAACTTTCACAGCGATCGAGACGCTCAACGCAACACAAAACTTGACCATCAAGAGTTTCGAGGACGGGACGATCAAAATTGACGACATTCTACCCGAAGTTGATTATTTGAAGCAACAAGTGAGTTCTTCTTGATATCTATTTTAGCATCCATTGGATGGGACCAGTTAAAAGACTAACGCGCAAAAAGATTGATATAATAAGGCAGCAGATGACTGTGTTTCTAACAGGGCTTGCAACCATCGACCTCAGTGTCAAACCACAAGAGATGTTTGATGATCAGCTTCAGAGAGTGAACGATCTACAGAAAACCTTGGATGATTACGTTGAGAGATACAAGAAACTGATACCGCTCCTCACAGTGGTACAGCAGGAACTCAAGAGCTCACCGCCAAAGAAACAAGAACCGTCTTTCAAACCACCTTCAAAAGCATCTACCAGTTCCAGCAACAATTCTGGTGCTAATAGTGGTGCCAACTCAGCAAGTGCAGCAACCACGACCACAACCAAGAAAGCAGCAGCTCCACGTAAAAGACAGTATAAAAAGAAAGACTCTGTGTCTCAGATAAGCACACCTCCAGTGGAAATCAATACACCTCCAGTGAGCAATCTCACTACTGCTAATTCTTTCGATGACGATCTGTCTATAACTTACCAAAAAAGAGATGCCAGTGGTTCAGCAAACCAGCCAATCCTGCTATAGACTACAAGCAAACCAATGTGGATAAATAGCTAAACTTAATAATCACATACAATAATAATAATAACGAACTCGAATGGATTTCTGTCCGTGTAGCTTGAAACCAAAAATATTTGAAATTCTTTCAATATTTCAATATTTACTGACATTTCTTTGAAAGACTTGTTTACTGCTGCTGCTCGAGAGCGTTGGATCAATAGGCACAACCTATTAAACAGCTATAATGATACTGCACGTCATCCAACTGCTACTAGCAATCCACTACTGCCTAGCACAGCAGCTCACAAATAAAGATTTAGTATCATCTTACAACGATGAGATTTCTAAAACTCTTCTTTGGGGACCATACAGACCGAATTTATACATGGGCATCCGCCCCAAAATACCGCATTCATTGATAAGTGGTGTATTTTGGCTCGATGGCGATGATCTACAAGGGATCCAAGATATAAGACATAAATGTGATCAAAATCAAAAAATTAATGGGTTTGGTTGGGAGAAATATGATTCAAGGATTGGTGGTCGACAATTTTTCAATGATGAAGGTCTACATTATCGAATTGTCACTGATTTTGTCAAGAAAGATAATGGTTGGGCTATGAAAATAAAAGGTGAACCAATGGCCGGTTATGAAGATAAGACTATTGTAATGGTTTTCTATACTGGATTAGAAGGAAATGGTAATGTTGTTTTAGATGGTGAAGAGCCACAAGATGGGTTTAAACCTGGTGAAACTGTTAAATTGACTGGGTCGGCACCAGAATTAGGAAAATCTGTTATGGAAATCAATGATGGGTCTGAATTGATTAACAACAACCCACATAAAGTTATCCCAGTAGAGGAAATTCCACTAAGCTCAATGGATCCAATCAACACACATTACTTATCCCTAAAAGTGCCAACTGGTGAATTATGGAAAGCGAAAGACATATTTGTTGCATTACTAAGTAATTCAGTTGATGCTTTGTTCAAAGAAAGACAACCAACTGCGAAAGATGTTCCACCACATACAAGTTCTTTATTAAGTTTAAGGAATCCAGAGAGATATAAAGGGAATTTGCATTTTGTTGAGAAAATATTCACAGGTAAATTTGAATTTGATGTTATCTTAAACACCAATATTGATGAATCCATTGAAGATCAGAAATTATTGAGAGCTGAAGATTTAGATTCATTAATCAATCAAACTTTAAGCAAATTTGATGAAAGGTTTGAAAGCTCATTTGAATTACAGAAACCTTTCACCGATAATAAATACATCAAATTTTCTAAAGAGTTTTTATCAAATTTAATGGGAGGAATTGGTTATTTTTATGGTGATCAATTAGTTGATAGAGAAACAAAATTAAATGAAGAAACATATGAAGATTTGAAATTGAAAGGTTTGAAAGAAGGTCCAATGGAATTATTCTGTGCTACTCCAAGTAGAACGACTTTCCCAAGAGGGTTTTATTGGGATGAAGGATTCCATTTGATTCCAATTTTCCAATATGATTTAGATTTAGCATTGGAAATTTTGAAAAGTTGGTTTGACTTAATTGATGAAGACGGATGGATTGCTAGGGAACAAATCTTGGGTGATGAGGCAAGAAGCGCCGTGCCTGAACAGTTTCAAGTTCAAAGTCCAGAAATTGCTAATCCTCCAACAATGATGTTGTTATTCACTGAATTATTAGATAAGGCTAAACAAAATTTAAATAACAGTGGATTTAATTTTGAAGGCAATATTGATGAAAATATATATGAACCAGTTCTAGAAGTGGATCAAATGAACGGAACTATAAATTTCAAAGAAACTTTAGATTCTCATTTGAAATACCCTGAGTTATTAGTTGATTATGCTAAAGAGATTTATCCTAAATTGAAGACTCATTACGAATGGTTCAGAAAGACTCAGAAGGGTGAAATCGAGGAATTTGATCGTCAAGCATTCTCATCCGTGGAAGGTTATAGATGGAGAGGAAGAACATTTGATCATTCATTACCAAGTGGATTAGATGATTATCCAAGAGCCGAAATACCAGATATTGCAGAACTAAACGTTGACCTGATTTCATGGATTGGTGCAATGACTAGAGCAATGAAGAAAATTGCCACGTTGTTGGATGAACATGAAGATGCTGAAAGTTATGCTAAGATTGAATACGCGATCCAAAGAAACATTGATGATTTACATTGGAATGAGAATGAGAGAATGTATTGTGATTTGAGTGTTGATATTAACGATGATAACGAGTTTGTTTGTCATAAAGGCTACATTTCATTGTTCCCGTTCTTGTTGAAGATGATGTCCCCTGATTCAGAACATTTGTACGATGTCATCCAATTAATCAGTGATCCAAACGAGCTATTCACTGACTACGGTATCAGAAGTTTATCTAAAACAGATGTTCATTATCGTACCAAGGAAAACTACTGGAGAAGTCCAATATGGGTGAACATGAACTACTTGATCTTGGAGAGTCTGCATTACTACGGGACAGGAGAGAACCAGAAACTGCTAGATGCTAAAACGTATGAGCTCGCTAATGCCACTTACACACAACTAAGAGTCAATCTAGTTGAAAATGTGTTCAAAGGCTGGGAAGAAACTGGATTTGCGTTCGAGCAGTACGACGATGTCACCGGGAAGCCACAGAAAAACAAGCATTTCTACGGCTGGACCAGTATGGTCACTGTGATCATGAACATGCCTTACGACTTAGCATAGAACTGTTGTTCATAGTTAGTTAGTTGATCAATTTTGTTAGAAGTTTTTTTGTAGATTTCTGAATTTGTCACATAACAAAATTTCAAACTTACGCGTAATAATTAATTTAAACATCAACAAAGAACATAGAAAGATGCCTCCAAAGAAGAAACAGACAACCATCAAAGGCTCAGATGGTGAGATAAATGGAAAAAAGTATTTGATAGATCTAATTAAAAACTAACCTTTTCTTTCCCGCTGCTCTCTAGCTGAGAAGATGATTCTTGAATATTTGCAACAACAGTATCGTCCTTATGGATTGAATGATATTTTACTCAATTTGCACAATGCTATTGGTAAGACAGCTGCACAGAAGTCAATTGATGATATGGCAGCTGACGGCAGAATCATCACCAAAATGTTTGGGAAATCTGTGTTAGCGATGGCAAATAAAGTTGAAGTAGAGGTAATACTGTCGACATTTTCTCTGAGTCATTAACTAGCATTTATAACTAACCTTTTTTATCTCATACAGGAAGAAGATGCTGATTTTGATTTTGCAGGTGAGATTGAGAAGATTGATGAACAGATTAAAGAAGTTGAAATTGAAAACGGTGAATTACAAGACCAATTGAACCAAATCAACAAGTATCCAAGTGATGAAGAGTTGGATCAGAAAGTTCAGCTGTTAGTGGAAAGAGTGGATCAATTGACGCAAAAAATCGAACAGAAAAGTACGTCTGGTAAAACTATAAGCACAGATTCGGTTGTTGTGATTCAAAAATTATCTGCAACTATTGAAACCATGTCTAAGAAAAGAGAGAAGATGTTCAAGAACGTTATCAAGTATATTGCTGAATATGTGGACCCCAAGAAACTTTCAGTATGTTCACCATCAGTCTGATCTTGGAGATACAATTCACTACAAAAAATAATACTAACTTGATACCAGGAAGAAATTGGTTTAGAAGAACCGTGAAAGTTGAGATCTTTCGATTCTATGTACCATGTTGTTTCACAGTTTCAACGAGCTAAATAGTGAAGTGCGTAACACTAGAGTTGATACTGTGATATTTCGCTTAAATAATTTTGATTTTCGCTTACTTGATCGTTTTTAATGCTGGTGAAGCTTAGTACTGTGATTTAGTCAACGTCTGTTCAAACATTGTTTGCTTTGAATGTATATTGATATGAGCTACTAATGAACGTTTTAGCTGATGATTTCAAAGAAGTTGTAATATTGCAAGGTTCTATCGAGATTGCTTCACAAGCAGCTATGAACTTCAACTTTCAACATGTTTTCAAGTTTCAGTTTAAACTTTCAAGTTTTTACTCTAGGCTGGTTGAAATCTCAGATCACAGCAACACAGCTCATGAGTTTCTCACTAATGGAGTCACTGCCGGTAGAGACACATGGTACTTTACCAACCACACGGTCAGAGAAAGTTAAAACTTTGTTTACAAAATGTGAACCGGCACCATCTTTAATAAACCAGCATTGAGCTCAGCATTCTCTCTCAATGTTTATTGATCAAAGAGTGTTTTGCTTACGTTAATCTGTGGTCAGAACTTTGAGGTTGCATCTTTTTGTGTCAACTTTGCAGACAGCTTTTTCTAATTTTGTGTTGTGCATCTTTCCCTCCTCTTCGAAGCTGCTTGAAAACCGTTGATTCATTAGCAGAGCAGCTTCACAGAGGATAGCACACTCTACTGCCACTGATGCTCCAAGTCAAACGTCTCTGTGACCTTGTGATGCTCACACCGCAACATTAGCACAACTGCTTCAGAAGTTGAGATCTCTTCTAGTATCGTGCTGCACACACCTGCACAAGTTTTGGGAGCCAGCCGTCAGAATCTGAGTTGTTTATTGTTGTTTCCATCACCAAAGCTACAGAGGTGAGTGGCCACCTCGAGTACCAGCCCTTGTGACATGGTCCTCTTCTCAGTTCCAACCACATATAAAGCACAGCGGTTCCAATCATGTTGTTCACAGTTCAGACATTTATTGAACACCTTTCATTTTCTTTCACTTCTAGCAACCAACTACGTCGTTCACTATCCAACACACTCTTTTAAAACAACAAAAAAGATAGCTATCCAACTCTGTTACAGCAGTCAGACACTCATTCATAAAGCTATTCTCTCAATCACCATTTTTACACTCTTTTAATACCAGATTTTAACCATATTTTAAAATCTACCACACTCTTTTAATTCAAAGCTCAAACTACACACTCTTTTATAATATCAAAACATGCAATTGTTCGCTTTATCCTTGTTGGCTCTTTTACAACTGGTCGTTTCTGCTCCAATTATGATCACCAGAGAGCACACTGCTGAAGCAGTCACTGTCACCACTACTTTTTCAACTCAAACCAATGTTTTCACTGCTCCAGCTGTTGAAATTTTTGTTAGTAATGGAGTCACTTACACTTTCACTTTAACTGATACTGCTCAATATCCTCAACCAACTACTTTCACTACATTTTTGGATGATGTTCAGCCTGCGGATACTACAACTACTTTACAACCAACTGTTCCTGAACAAAACGTTGTTCCAACCACTACTACTACTCCAGCTGCAGCTGCAGCTACAGATGCTGCTCCAACCACTGATGTGCCTGCTGCTCAAGATCCAACTACTGTTCCTACAAATGTTCAAGTCACTGATGTTGAGCCAGTTCCAGCTACTACTCAAAATCCAGCTGCTCCACTTACTACTGATTCACCTGCTGTTGATCCTACTACAGCTACCCCAGAAAATACTGAACCAGTCACCACTGATGTTCAACCTGTTCAACCTTTAGAGCCAACAACCACTCAGGATGCTGACGTTACCACCTCTGCAGCTGGTAAGGGTGTTGTCTTACCAACTCCAACAGGTACTGCTCAATTGTCTTCAGTTCCAAACACCATTGTTTATTCTCCATACAACAATGATAATACTTGTAAAGATGCTGCTACTGTTAGATCAGATTTAGAATTAATTGCTTCTGTTGGTATCAAAAAAATCCGTGTTTATGCTGTTGACTGTAATTCATTGGAAACTGTTCAACCTGCTGCAAAAGATCTAGGTTTAAAAATTAATCAAGGTTTATGGATTACAAGTGAAGGTGTTCATTCAATTGACGATGGTTTAAATTCACTAATTTCATATGGTCAATCTAATGGTTGGGACGTTTTTGAATTTATCACTATTGGTAATGAAGCTATTATATCTGGATTTGTTACTGTTGACGAATTAATGACTAAAATCTCATCTGCTAAAGAAACTCTAAGAAACTCTGGTTATTCTGGCCAAATTGCTACAAGTGAACCACCAGTTACTTATGAACAAAACCCAGAATTATGTAATGCTGAAGTTGATATCATTGGTATCAATCCACATGCTTATTTTGATGTTAATTCATCAGCTGAAAGTGCAGGTACTTTTGTTAAAGGTCAATTACAAATAGTTCAACAAGTTTGTGGTAAATATAATTCCAATGTTGTGATCACTGAAACAGGTTATCCAAGTGCTGGTGCTCAAAATGGTGGGAATATTCCAAGTGTGGAAAATCAAAAAATTGCAATCCAAGCTATTTTACAAGAATTGAATAATGATGTTACAATTTTATCAACTTATAATGATTATTGGAAAAATCCTGGTTATTATGGAATTGAACAATCTTTTGGTGTTATCCAATTATTTGATTGAGCAAGTCACTAACCACTAAAGACATTTCATTTTCATATAAATAATCATTTTACAAATAATCAAAAGGGTCGGGGTTTTATTTTATTTAAATTAGTTCATTTCATTTCATTTCAGTTCATTGTGTTTTTTTTGCTTCATTTATTTATTCTTTCATCAATTATTTGAGATATCTCACTTTTGCATTTTAAGATCAATTCAACAATTGAACTGATCATGTCAGGGTTTCAGTATTTTATTAATGTTATCATTAATTAGTTTTTTTTTAGTTTGTATACTACTAGTTTTTTATTAATTTTCTTGTTCGATTAATATCATAACTACAAGTCTTGTAAAATTAAAAAAAGCTGTAACATTAATTAGATGATTGAAAAATTCAGGAAATGAGAATAAATCTTGAGATCTATTATAAAAGAAAACAAATTGTATGCAAAAACTATTAAAATTAAAAAGATCAATCCCAAGATGAGTTATATCAGCTTCATTTTACCATGTTCAATATCTTGGTACTCAGTGACAAATTCATCACCTTCACTATTATCATCATTAGTTAATTTTGATGGTTCTGGTCTATCAAGAGCAGTAAATGGTGTTCCAGTATAAATTGATTTGATTTTCAAGAGACTTAATCTTAAAGCTAGTACGGCAAATCCAAATGCCATACCACCAAAAGGTGCCACGACAAAAGCACCAAATGCACTCCAATCATCAACATAAACACCATTCCAAACTAATAACAATTTACCACCTTCTTTAGCAGAATGATAATAAACAGATCCAAAGATGAACACTGATAATAATCCACCTAACCCACCAGTAATGATTTCCCATCCTGTTAAGAAATAAAATTTGGAGCTTAAACCTAACAACAACATTGGAATGACACTTGCACTTAATAAATCAGCAATGAAATAAATTTGTAAAACATCATCAGCAACTTTAATACCAACCACAACAACTGGGACAATAATAACAACAACAATTATACGAACCCAAACAATTGGGATTTTATTTCTAAATAAATCATTTGAAATTGTGGAAGCTAAAGCTGATTGTAAAGAATCTAAAGTACATGTTGAAATAATAACAATGAAAACAAGAACAAATCCAAGAACCCAAGAAGGCATTTGAGCTAAAACGATGAAAAAAGAGCTACCTGAATCTTCAGAACCAACTGGAACCAAACCTGACCATACTGCAATTAACCCTGTGACACCAACAACAGTTACAATAGCCGCAAGTAAAAAAGCAGCAATTGAACAACCAATCCATAGATCTTTATTAGTTCTAGCGGCAAATGTTCTTAACCAAAAACCTGACATGAATAAATCATTGGTAAAGATTGCAACAATGAAAATATAAATCAATTGACCAGATAATTTATTTGATTTGAGTAATCCTGATTCAGGGATTTTTGAACGGTCAATGTTAATATAAGCACCCATAGAACAACTAACAACGATGATTAGAACCATCACACCCATTATTTGTAAATTATCTGTAATAAAACTGATTCTAAACCCACCAATTGCAGTATATAAAGAAGTAACAACACATTCAACAATTGCCACAGGCAATGCATTTAATCCAGTTAATGTAGTGATAGCATAACGTAGACTTGCAATTTCAGAGACCATAAACAAGAATAAAGTTAAAATTGTACAAGCACTAATGTATAAACCTGTTAATAAACCAAATCTTTGGAAAACCCATTCTGTTAGGACAAACCCATGAGGACATTGTTTTCTCACTATTGGACCTAATAATGAAAACAATAACATTGGTAATCCACCTGTTATAGCGTAAACTAACAAACCTTCTAAACCTGCAATATTAGCAATTTGTGGATAAGTGGTTAATATACCACAACCTAAACCTGATGCAACAAAATTGAAAGCTAATGGTATTCCACGTTGAGACCCGTTAGCTGATAAGAATGTTTTTTTGTCTCTTACAAAATAGGCAATGGCACAACCAGAGAGTAATAAGATGGCGTAAGTTGTGTACATGATTGCATTTGAAGCATGATGAGAAAGTTGACCCATATCAATCAACTTTTGGTAATTAATGTATTAGTGTATTGATGTAGTATAATGAAACTGGATGAAATGAAATGAATTGAAAGTCAGTACGTAAAAGTGAATAACGAGTGATGAGCAAGTGAAAGCTTTTATATTAATTGTGATTTTTTTTTTTCTTCAAATATTGGTAAGTTGATGTTTATTTGAAATATTTTGACATAATTAAAGCATTGATTTCAAAATATTCAGTTATATTTGGATAAGTGAGAAATTGATGATTTGGAGGTGTTAGAATTGGTTGTTTTCGATGAAAGTTGAATCATTGGATTCTCTTAATCTTAAGGATCATGTTGATGTAATTATATACACAAAATGTTATAAAACAAATGTATTAAAGCACTGTCTTCTTACTCGAATACTTAATACTCTTTTCTAGGTGTGATGGAAAATAATTTTTTTTTAGGAAGGCGATGAGCTGACCGAAGAGCATAAAAGTGAATTTTATGAGTTTACACAGCTTTGAAGTGCGAAGTTGTTGGAGTTACACTGTTACAGTGATGTGGTGACAGAACTCAACAGAGTCATTTTACAGGTTCAATTACATATATAGCACTTCTGTCAATATAAGATATTATTCAGTGAATCAAAGATTAAATGAACCTACAGTTCAAGATAAATCACAACCATAATATTAGAGTTCTATATTATAACAGCTTAAATCAACTTAAAAAAAAAAAAGAGGAAGGAGCTTAGATGGTGGTTAAGATATCAGAATCACCAGCGTCTAAGATAGATAAAACACCAACTCTGAATAATTTACCACAAGCAGTACCTAATTCGTTGTTACCACCTTGGAAGTAGTGGACTTTGGTCTTGGATAACATAGCATAGTATTCTAATTCAGATTTTCTCAAGACTGGAGTGTTTGCTGAAATAATAACTAACTTGGCTTTACCTTGACGTAAAGATTTAACAACTGATTTGTAACCTAAGGTGTATTTACCTGATTTAATGACCAAGGCCAATTTTGAGTTAACGGTGTCTTGTGCTTTTGGTGCCATCTCTGTGTAGTTTTCTGAATAGTATCACTCCGGACTGAATGTGTTGAAGGGAAAGAAAAGAGAGAAAGGAAGAAGAGTCCAACAGGATGCTACAAATTTTTTTATTTTTTTTTCATAGTGGGCGTAAAGTTCACAAATTTTTGGTATTTTTTTCAGTTTGCCCTATAAATTGTCACGTGTCTGTAGTTAGGGCTCGGGAGTTTTGCTGGGTTTTTGTGCGTCATGTTTTATGGTGTTGGGGTTTTTGTATTAAGGATGTTTGGATGTTGTAAGTTTGTATAAAGAAAATCAAAAGTCACGCTTACCGTTTCTGGAGGTGTCGCAAACAGTGCTGCGCGTACCGCCCGAGCTGGCAATGGAAACAAATTTTCAGCTTGAAAAATTAATTGGAAACTTTGTCGTCTACGCAGTACAACAAGCTATCGCAAAAGGTGTGTATCTGGTGTGTGGTTAGTGGTGTGTGTCAGCGTGGATGGTTCTTGATTGATATGTGGATGTGAAAGAGCAGGCTTTGGACGCGTTCTGTGGGAGTGTGTGCACAGAGGACAATTATCAGATATCAAATTATTGAATTATGATCAAAGGAGAATATAGACGATTATAGAAGAAGAAGAAGTATGGTTCATTATTATCACAGAATAGCAACATATATACTGAAACATCCCAACAATCAGATATTGAAAACCACAGTCAGAAAGAAGGTTATACTGGTTTTATTTCATTTACAATTCATAATACTATTTGTTTCCATGCCATAAAAAACAAATCTGTTCATTTCCATATCTATCACAAGATCCATCATCCAACTGAAAACAAAAAACACATAACTAAGTACTACTCATTCAAAACCAAACAAATTACTAACTTTTATAACTCCAGTTCACAATGAAGGTTGAAATTGATTCATTCTCAGGTTCTAAAATCTACCCAGGTAAAGGTACTTTATTTGTCCGTGGTGACTCTAAAGTTTTCAGATTTGCCAGCTCCAAATCTGCTTCTTTATTCCACCAACGTAAAAACCCAAGAAGAATCTCTTGGACCGTTTTATTCAGACGTCATCACAAAAAAGGTATCACTGAAGAAGCTGCTAAAAAACGTTCTAGAAAAACCGTCAAAGCTCAAAGAGCTGTTGTTGGTGCTTCTTTAGAATTAATTAAAGAAAGACGTTCTATTAAACCAGAAGTTAGAAAAGCTACCAGAGAAGCTTCCGTTAAAGCTGAAAAAGAAAAATCTAAAGCTGCTAAAGCTGCAAGAAAAGCTGAAAAGGCTAAATTAGCTGCTACCCAAGGTTCTAAAGTTTCCAAACAACAAGCTAAAGGTTCTTTCCAAAAAGTTCAAGCAACTTCCCGTTAAATAAGTTTCAATGAAGTTTAACTGTATTTAAATTTGTTTAATAAAGAGTAAAAATGAATAATATTTGATGTATTTCTAATCAAATTGTATAATCACTAGTTAGTAGTCACTAGTTGGTGGAATCATTTACTTTGAACAACTTTAACGGCTGATGCCAATAATCAACTATATGAGAAAAGTGTCGGCCATCTCAGATACTTTTACTAGCATCGGATTGGGTAAAAATATCGAATATAAACCAACTTCTGTATGGATCATAGCTGCTTCACCATAAATATAACTAGACGGTGTTTAATAAAGCCGAACGACAGATGTGATTAATTCTTAGCAGCAGTAGATGTAAAGTGGCCTCTTCATAGTTTGCTGCAACCTTTCAAACATCAACTTAATGAATCTCTTTGTGGAATTTGACACAATATTAGCAACATGAAAGTAATGAACTAGTAAAAAGAAGCAAATGACTACACATCCTGAAGAATATACATCAAGCTACACTCAACTCTTCATTTATAATGTATCATCGACTGTTTTCTTCAAACATCTTCGCTATGTACTAATACCTAACGATTCAATCTCATCAAGTCTCTCTTCAAAATGAATTTATTCGAAACCTGTATAAAAGATGCAGTTGAAAAATTCAGTTCAAAACGGCCTTTTAATCACACCACTTTGCTTATCATCAAAGCTCATTGCCACTCTACCATGCTGCTCACTGCTCACTGCCAGGCTATTGGAATTCTCAGACACCTTAAACCACCAAATTAAATAATCTCAAAAGCAGAAAACCGTGTCTCAACCAGTCGGCGACGTGCGTTACTGATAAGATTGGAAAATTTATATAAACACGGTGGGATTTCCAGTCTTCATCTTCATCTTCATCTTCATCTTCATCTTCATCTTCATCTTCATCTTCATCTTCATCTTCATAGACAATACACTCAAACACATTATAATGGCATACTCAGTTTTAGAATCATCCACTTACGGTAAAGACAACGTCAAGTTTCTCAAAGTTAAAAAAGACGTTAATGATCCAAAGAAACATGAAATTTTAGAAGCTACTGTGAAAGTTTTATTACAAGGTAATTTCGATGTTTCATACACCGAAGCTGATAACTCTCCAATTGTTCCAACAGACACTGTTAAAAACACCATTTTGGTTTTAGCTAAAACAACAGATGTTTTCCCAATTGAAAGATTTGCTGGTAAAATCGCAACACATTTCATTGAAAAATATTCTCATGTTTCTGCTTTAACTGTCTCAATTATTCAAGATCGTTGGGTCAAATATGATGTCAATGGTGAACAACATAAACACTCTTTTATCCATGAAGGACCAGAGAAAAAAATTACTGAATTATTTTATTCAAGAAATGGTGATTTCAAATTATCCTCATCAATTAAAGATTTAACTGTGTTGAAATCCACTGGTTCTATGTTCTATGGATTCCATCAATGTGATTTTACCACTCTACAACCAACAACTGATAGAATTTTATCAACTGATATTGATGCTAAATGGGATTTCGATTCTAAATTCATTGGTTCAATTGGAAACATTGAAAAATTGGCTAATGAAGGATTATTTGATCAAGTTTATTCAACTGCAAGAAAAATCACTTTAGATAGATTTGCTTTGGAAAATTCAGCATCAGTTCAAGCAACTATGTATAATATGGCTACAGATATTTTGAAAAATGCCAAATCAGTGGAAACAGTTTCTTATTCATTACCAAATAAACATTATTTCTTGATGGATTTCAGTTGGAAAGGTTTGACTAATGATAATGAAGTTTTTTATCCATCTCCTCATCCAAATGGTTTGATTAAATGTACTGTTGGTCGTGAACAAAAATCTAAATTTTAAAGTCGATTTGGTATGTAATAGAAATCTTTTCCATTCATTTTGAAATTAATTGTGACAACTACAATAACATTCTCCAAAGGTTATACTTGATGTATCAACTTTTTTCTATATATTTATAATGATATGTATTTACATGAGTCAATACGTAGCATCAACTCTTTATTGTATGTTTTTTTTTGTTTACTAAAACCAAAAGCTCCACCATCTTTGTCTTTTAGTAGGAGGTGTTCCGAATTTTCCAGAACTGAATGCATCAGTATTATTTTTACCTTTATTTATATTAATATTAGCATTTTTTTGATATGATTTTGATGCGTCTTGAGCAAATGTCGTTATTGCCTTTGGACCAATTTTGAAACCCCATGCATTTAATCTGGACACGATCCCTGGTGTAATGGCCGCGGTGATTGGTAGTCTAATGAAAATTAATGATTTATGAATACCATAAGCAACAAGAAATTGTGCCATTACTGTTGCACTAATATATCCAAAATATTTCTTCTCCTCTTTGTCCTTTTTATCTTCTATATGTTTGTTATCTTCATTATCTGAGTGATTATCAACGGTGTATTCATCTTTATGTTGTTTATTATAAGTGGATTCATACCCAAACAACTGCCAGAACTTATCTTTATACTCTTCAATTTTTTCCTCGCCAACAGATCTCACAAGAATGAAGCAGAGTGGCAAGTCGATACAACTGATAGCCAGATATATTGCCAGTGCAGAGTACCCATACTGACTCATAAGTTTCTTGATAGCCGATTGTTTCTTAACAGGCTGTTGTGAAGCATTCGTAGAATTCAACCGGATGAACTTGAGTCCATGAATTCTACTCCAATTGAGACTCCTGTTTCTGGCAATGGTGCCTATAAACGATGTAGATCTGATCCCAATACGTCCAAACATCTTCGGTTCTATAAAATGAAACTATAACAACCCACTGCGCTCAAACTTCAGTATTATTTTGCTAAAAGTTGAAAATAAATTCGAAATTCGCAGAAATCACAACATCCGGACATGTAAAAAAATAATAATTCATCACGTGTCTAGTCACATGATCTGGTTTGCACACACTTCTTTAATTTTTCTGTTTTTTTTTTTCAACTCATGTCGAAATCAAAACAAATGAATTGAACTGAGAATAACAACAACAACAAGATTCAACTCTTATCACAGCAAAGAGTCAACAAGAGAGAGATGCAGCGCGTTTCTTTTTTTTCTACAGATCTGAGATCATGTTGAGTGTCCACAATTGGTTGCGATTCGAGACAGCTTACTTTTTCGCGAGGGTTCTTGACACCTCTGGTTGGTGGCAACAGATTTATGATAGAGTTGATTTTTGAATTTCTGTGTGACAGTCTGTGTATTTGCCTCTTTTGGCGGGCACAATGCTCAGGTGGACTGAATTTAAGTTACTGGGGTCACAAAAGGTTACGAATGCGTGTCAAGCATTTCGATGGTTTGAGTTGCATTCGAATTTCTCAATTAGGCGAAGTCAATACTGTTTCAGCCTTTACAAACGAGTTTTTTCAGTTTCAATTTTTCAATTGTGTCAAATGTTTTAGGAAATTTATATTCAAATCTCAAATCCTACTTCGATCTTTAGTGCCAGAGTTTTCAAATCAATGCAACCCATTCGTGTTTAAGCGCGATGAATCTGAATTGTTTTCTTTTGAGCAAGAGAAAGTTCTAAATTTTGAGGCTACTAGATCTGATTTTATCCTCGATCAATTCATATAAATATGTTTATTTTCCAACTTCAATCAATCATTGATCAATTTGTTTTTAGGTTTTGAATTCTATAACAAAAGTCTTTCATTAAAGAGATATCATTCACTTTCTTTAAAGGAGAAAAATAGTAAAAACAATAATAATAATGAAGTCATTTGGTTACACTCTTTTATTAGCTTTAGCTAGCTTCACCGCTGCTGATGAAGTTTATGGCACTGTTACCTCAGGTGCTTGTTTCAGTTGTGCAAGCTCATCAACAGCTCCATTAGGAACTACAACCACTGTTTACGATACTGTCACTTCAGGTGCTTGTTTTAGTTGTCCAACTACTTCAAGTTCTTCAAGTTCCGTTCCAACACCAACAGGAACAACAACAACTGTTTATGATACCATTACCACTGGTGCTTGTTTCTCTTGTCCAAGCTCTTCTGTTAGCTCAAGCTCTTCTGTTCCTTCTTCTTCAAGTTCTTCAATTGTTACTTTTTCTTCTTCAAGCTCAAGTTCAAGTTCAATTGTTTCATCAAGCTCCCAAGTTAGTTCAAGTTCTTCTATCCCAGCTTCTTCAAGCTCTTCAACCATCTCCTCTAGTTCAGAAATCCCATCAAGCTCTTCAGTTGTTCCATCAAGCTCTAGCTCTAGCTCTTCAACTCCAGCTTCAAGCTCTAGTTCCAGCTCTGTTGTGTTTTCCAGCTCAAGTTCCTCAGTTTCTTCATCTGCTTCAACTATTAGCTCATCTTCCTCTACACCAGCTTCTAGTTCATCAGTTGTCAGCTCTTCAACACCAGCTTCTTCAAGTTCAAGTTCAAGTTCAAGCTCTAGCTCCAGTTCCAGTTCTTCTGTTTTAAGCTCCAGCTCTTCAACACCAGCTTCATCTTCAAGTTCTGTTGTCAGCTCAAGTTCTTCTAGTTCTGTTGTATCTTCTAGCTCAAGTTCTTCTAGCTCAAGTTCTTCAGCTTCTTCATCTGCTTCAACTATTAGCTCATCTTCCTCTACACCAGCTTCTAGTTCATCAGTTGTCAGCTCTTCAACACCAGCTTCTTCAAGTTCAAGCGCTAGCTCCAGTTCTAGTTCTTCTGCTTTGAACTCAAGTTCTTCAACTGTTTCTTCTAGCTCTTTGACATCATCTTCTTCTTCAAGCTCTGTTGTCAGCTCAAGTCCAGTTCCTGTTTCTTCATCCAGTTCAGTTGTTAGCTCAAGCTCTTCAATTCCTAGCTCTTCAGCTACTTCAGATCTCTCAACTGTGAGCTCTATTTCTTCAACACCAGTCTCATCTAGTTCATCAGTGGTTAGTTCCTCAGTTCCAGCTTCAAGTTCTTCAGTTCCAGCTTCAAGTTCTTCAGTTCCAACTTCAAGTTCTTCGGCTGTTACTTCTTCTTCTGGTTGTTATAACATCATTACAACCACATCCACTGGTTCTACTGTTATCATAACTACAGAATCTGGTTCAGTTACAGGTACAACACTTACAGTTCCAACTAGCTCTGTTTTCACCACATCTGTGCCATGTGAATCAAGCTCTGCTGTTTCTTCCACATTCTCATCTTCAAGTGTTGAATCTTCCTCTTCTGTTGTTACCTCATCATCATTAGTTTCTTCTTCTACTGCCAGTGACTGTTCCAACGTTATTACCACTACTTCAACCGGTTCCACTGTTATCACCACCACAGCTTCTGGTTCAACTACTGGTGAGACTGTCACTGTTCCAACCACCACAGTTATCACATCAACCGTTCCATGTGGTGAAACTTCTTCTGCTTCAGTCTCATCATCCACTGCCAGTGACTGTTCTTACATCATCACTACTACTTTAACTGGCTCTACAGTTATTACTACTACTCCAGTTGGATCAACTACTGGTGAGACTGTCACTGTTCCAACCACCACAGTTATTACATCAACCGTTCCATGTGGTGAAACTTCTTCTGCTTCAGTCTCATCATCCACTGCCAGTGACTGTTCTAACATCATCACTACTACTTCAACTGGCTCTACAGTTATTACTACTACT
>JAJMAV010000106.1:0-35367 GCA_030565045.1 Starmera caribaea
CCACCAATCCAAGTATGGAAACTAAACCAAACACACGCCATCACTACTCTATTCAACACTGGCCAAATTGATCCATACACACCAAAACTCGAACGACACGAAACAGGGAAAGAAGTATGATAATGAGAACCAATTCTTTGAGACACCAGGAAAAAAGCAGCACAAAATCCATAACCAATCCACACCGCGATCCAACATTCCCACCACGCTAAACCGGCAACGACACCCGTTGAGGCGATTTGGAACGCATTAACGTTGAAAGATTCAGAGACCCAATAGTAAATATAATGCCACCAAGTCCATGGTCTATCATTGGTGTCAAGAACTGGTTTTAAATCTGAATTGTAAAGGAATTGTTCTTGTAAAGTTAATGAGTCATCTGCACCATCGACTTTCAAGAATTGGTCTAGTTTTGATAAAACCCCGTTTGAGATTGGTTGGTAAGTTTTAAATTCATCAATTGAAATTGAATTTGATTCTTGTTGGTAGGATTCTTTTTCACTTGACATATTTAATTTGATTTTGTTTTTTTTTAGTCAAAGTGATGAAAAGATGGGGTTTTGTTGTGCTGAGTGATGGAGCTGGAAGATAATGAGTGCTGAGTGTCTCAGAAGTTCCAGGTTGAAACTGGAAAAAGTTTTTTGGTAAAAGAAGAAACTTTTTTGTATTTATACTGGTAGAAATAAAATAATTTTTTTTTGTAAAAGAAACGACTGCGGAGTGGTGTTTGTTGCTGTGTGGTTGTGCAGAGCCGGAGCTGGCTGAAGCTTGAGTTGAATGGATGTGGTTTTTTAGGCCATTTAAAGTGGTGAGAAAAGAGAGATTTTGAAGCCAAAAAAAAATTGTGGATAGTATTGAGTAGCAACTGTAGCAAGATGATGGTGTTTTGGTAGAGAGGTTATTGCCATACAAGAGTATTACAGCAAGCAGTGGATAAATTATAATTAATCCAGAGGAAAAACAATGCAGCCGGTGTCTGCAGTGGGAAGCATTGCAAGTGTCACTGGTCAACAGACTCGCATCAATTCTTCCAATAAGATCAGTTGTAGTGGTAATTAAGTCACACGGTTTAGTGCCATTTGGATTTAATCTTGATTTGTATGGTGAGCACTGAGCACTAAGCAGTGAGCTTAACGTCTGGAGATTCAGCAGAGGAAGAATAGATCCACTGTGGTGTGAGCATGGTTGTAGTGTGTATGTAGACATTAATTAAATTATGTCTAAAGAGATGTAAATTGCAAGGGAATTTCCCAGTTGGAACGGTAATTTAAGGTAGTGTGAGTGGTGTTTTTGGTGAATATTGGGTATTTTGAGTTGGTTTTTTTTTGTATCATTGTGTAGCTCTTGAGTGTGGTATTACAGTAGTGCTGTCTGCATCTTGATATCTTGTTTACTTAGTGAGTTATTCATGTTTTAATAATAATTCAAAATACAGAGATTTGAGTTTTACTATGTGACTATTATAAAAATTATAATCTTAAACTCAAAACTGTTAAATTTGCAAATTGATATAACACTGAACTAAGCTGGATTTGAAGAGAAACAGAGTGATATAATCATCTCCAGCAGTGTTGTTCACCTATACATTCAGTTTATTCATCATTTTATAAAACATTTTTATTCATCTTCTAATTAACCATTAATTACTGTCATAAATCAAATTTCATCAAACACCTATTAATTTAAATAATCAATTTAATCATTAATCCAGAGATAACAACTTTCCCCCACAATCAAGACGCTGATCAATTGACACATTCTCCAAAGCACTCAGCAGTGCCATGAAACCAGCCAATAAGCTTCAATTCCCTTCTCTTCACACTGCAAAAACAAAGAACTCCCAGATCTCCGCGGTCGCCGTCGGACAAATCTCGCTCTTTTTAATTTATTTACAGAAAAAATTAATCTCTACTCTCATCCTTATAAAGTTATAAACCAACAGAACCAACAGCCTGAATAACAGCTCATTAGAGAAGGAGACAAGATGACCATTCCTATCTGGCTGGACTGCGACCCAGGACACGACGACACTGTCGCAATATTACTAGCACTGTTCCACCCAGCGTTCAAACTGATCGCCATCTCAACTACTTATGGTAACTCATCTTTACCACACACCACTACAAACGCTTTGTCCATCCTCACCGCGTTCAACAGAACCGATATCCCTGTCTACCAAGGGTATGCGAAACCATATTTCAGACCAACTCATTTCGCTCCAGATATCCATGGAGAATCAGGTTTAGAAGGTACTGAATTATTACCAAAACCTAAAGCTTCCCCTGTTAACGATGATTCTCACCCTGAAATATTTGAAGACGCATTATTGAAAGCAATCAATGATTATAAAGGTACAATTGCCCTGGTGGCTACTGGTCCTTTAACAAACGTTGCTCATTTTTTCGAAAATCATCCAGATTCAATCCAAGATATTTATAGATTCTCACTTATGGGTGGTGGTTTACAAGTTTTCAATTATGGAATGTCAGAGTTCAACATTTGGTGTGATCCATACGCTGCAAATATTTGTTTTGGTAATAAGCACCTGGCTTCTAAAACCCTAATTGCTCCATTGGAAGCTACTCATAAAGTCATTTGTACCCGAGAAATTCAAAACGCAATTAAATCAAATGGTGAATCCAAATTGAAAACTATGTTATATGAACTAATGACATTTTTCGCAGTCACTTATGAACAATCCCAGGGTTTCACACAGGGCCCACCATTACATGATCCATTGGCAGTGATGATGTTATTAGATGAGTACCCTGAACATGCAAATGACATCAATTTAAAAGGGAAGTATTATAGATATCAACTTCATGTTGTCGAAGAAGAGCAGAGTGAAAAATTAGGGTTATTTGAACCAACTGAGGATCCAAATGGTATCAAGATTATTTATGATTTGGACGTACAAGAATTTTGGAATGTGCTATTAAGGGCAATTGATGTTGCTGATAAAACTATTAAAGATAATTTTTGATTTAACCAACCAAACCAAAATAGAAGAAAACTGATATAGACATGGTTGATATAAACTAGATATATAGACTTGACTTTAATAATTTTAATAAACATATTTAATCTCTTCTGTATCTACATACTAAAAAAGTCATGATTTATGATGAAATTTACACAGTTTTTTCCCATACTAAAATATTTTCAAAATTATTAATTGAAATCTACACCTCTGCTTTACCACTCTACTACTCCTCTACTACTCTACTAATACTAGACAACAGACACCATGACAGAAGAAAAACACCACGCAGAATTCTCCTCTTTCCATTCCCAATCCCGTGAAGAAACCCTCCAACAAGTCATCGATTCATACGAAGCCCTAGTCGATGGTCAAGACAACTGGGTTTGTAACTTATCCAACGCTGCATCATTGATATGGCACGCATACACCTCGTTACCATTAAACATCAACTGGGCAGGGTTCTATGTGTTGGACCCAACAACAGAAAATCAATTGATTTTAGGTCCTTTCCAAGGGAAAGTTGCATGTCAATTAATTAAATTCGGTAGAGGAGTTTGTGGTACCGCGGCGTCATCCAAACAGACTCAATTGGTACCTGATGTTGAGAAATTCCCTGGTCATATTGCTTGCGATGGTGAAACTAAAAGTGAAATTGTGGTTCCAATTATTGACAAGGAAGGTATCGTTAGAGGTGTTATTGATATTGATTGTTTAGAATATGATGGGTTTAGTGAAGTGGATCAACAATATTTGGAGAAATTGGCTGATTTAATTGGTAAGACTAATAAATGGTAAGCCGATTAACGAACCACAAAAAAATCAAGGAAAATTCATTCAACTTTGATGATATGATCATAACTCCCTGTGATTACCTACTGCTCATTGACAGCTACCAACATACACAACCATTTCCACATTCGCTAACCTAATTGTATTAAATATCAATAAATTCCTTTTCTTCTTTCTTTCCAAACTTTTTTTTTTAACCTAGAACAGCATTCTTATACTTGATTCCAAGTAGCCACAATGCAAAAGTAACAAAACCACAAAACCTCACAAACCCTACGATTGATCAGCGTTTTAAACCCTATTTCGCAGTCTAGAGCTTTCTTCTTCTGTTTTGTGGGTGGTACATAGCTTTTGTATCGACATTTTGCTCTTTGATTGATTTTATTTACTCATCGACATCACCTCACATCAATCTTGGTGCTCTGTTGACGGGACTTGCACAGAAAAGTTGCTATTCTTTTCTACAACACTGCTATCCAACTACAAACTCATTACACCACCATCCTTGTAGCTCAATTGACTCCACACAACATTTCCATTTCGTCCCATAAGTCCCTTCTTATTTGCCCTTAAAAAATTGTCACAACTCCAATATCAAATTAAAATTTTTAATTCAAACATTAAAATATAATCAAGTCAGCAAGCTTAATCAACCCACATCTAACACAATCCATGCAACAAGCACAACATGCGTAACTCCCAAGACACCGCCGATACCCACACATCCCCTGCAATAATAAAAAACCACACACACACACACAAAAAATATTCCCTAATCAAATTAAAATTTCCCATTTAAATATTTCAAGAAAAAAACGAGTTTATTTAACCTAAAACTATTTTGAATGGAAAATGATCACCTAAATCAGTCAATCACAGGTGTTTTAACACCACAAAATATAGGAAAAAATAAAGCAACTCTTTCCCAATAATACATACATGAATGCAATTTACGTGGGTGCTTAACCGTTGTTTGGATTAGCCTTTTTTTTTTGCATTATTATCGGTTGATTGGTATCATCATGTATTATATTTTCCCATTGGTATAAAAAAAAAAAAAAACAACCGCTGTTCGGTGATTGTCTCCTTGTTATAAATTACAACAAGGACCCAGAAATCATTCTTTTCTGAAAAAAAAAGTTTTCTTTTTCTTCTTTCTAAAGTAAAAGCTGCTTTTTTATTCTTTTGAAGTTAGTTCACTTCAGTTCATTCGGTTTATTAAAGACAAAAAAAACACAGAAAATATGATTGCAGAAGAATCTTTCCATAAATTATCATTGGATGAAGAAATTGATCATTCAACTTTCAGTAAATTCCAATGCATATATTCTAGATCAATTGATGGTTCAAAATTCAACAGTGTTGAAAACAAATCAAATTTCAAATTAGAGTCAAATTGGAATGAAATTTTCCCACAGTTATCTACTGAAATTAATGACGGTGAAATTAAAGAAAATTCTGTTGTTTTACCAATTGATGATTTCAAAATTTTTGAATATAAAAATCCAGATGAAGATCAAATTAGAGGTGTCATTTTAAAAGATTTTGAAAAAGATGGTTCAATTTTAAATGATTTCCATAATTGGTTTTCTAAATTGATTGTTTCTGATACAAGAATTGGAAATTCTCAATTCCCAACTGAGTATGACACCAATGGTGAAACTGCAATGGCTGTGGCTAAATTTTTTGAAGAAAATTTGAAAAATACCACTGCTCATGATCAATGGTTTAAAGGTGGATTAAATTATTTCATTAAAAGAGTTGAATATTTCACTAAAAGAAATTTGAAAATTGAAGCTGTTTTACCTGCGTTTCCATGTAAATCTTCAAACACTGAAAAAGTGTATGGGTTATACCCAGATAAAGGTGAAGAATTGGCTTTAAGAAGATTGATTTATGTTTCAGAACAAATTAAATCAATATATCCACCTGGTTTGAAAATTTTCATTGTTAGTGATGGTCATGTTTTCAGTGATTGTATTGGTGTTGATGATGACGTTGTTGATAATTATACCATCAAATTACGTGAGTTTTATGAAAAAATCAATAATGATGTTGATCATGAAATTATTGGATTTGTTTCATTAAAGGATTTATTTTTCAAAAAGGATCAAGAATTTGATGAATCAATGATTGATGATGTTGTCTTGGATCATTACACCGGTTCTAAAATTTGTGAAGATTCAGAATTATCAAGAAGATTATTAATGGCTGGATGTGATACAGATGCAGGAAAATTAAGAAAAGATGTTAATGAACCAGATCATCCAAGATTACATCTTTATAGAGGTTTCACAAGATTTATGATGGAAGATTTAACTTTACATCCATTTGCCTCTAAAATTTCAAGAAAATGTTTTAAAAAAACAGTTTCAAAAGTTGCATTTGAAATGATCAAGAGAAATGATGCTTATTCAAATTTAGTTGAATTATTATTTCCTCATCATATGAGATTATCAATTCATGCTCATAATAATTCAGGTCCAAAATTCGGTATTAGATTAATTAATTCAAAAGAATGTAAAATCATTAAAGCCTTGGATTCTGATACTGAACCTTCTTTTGAAGATTTATTACATATTCCAACTCCATGGCATAATTCTATTGCAAAAATCGAAGGTGATGATATGTTATTTTTGACTAAATCTAAAATTGTCACTGATGCAATTGCTGAAGGTCATTATCAAGGAGGTTGGATTGAAACCGATATTGAAAATGGTCAAGGTGGTTATTTTTTGATTAGAAGAGTGGGAAACTGAGTTATTCTTGATATTCCTGTTTTTTTTTTCTTCTTTCAATTCAAGTTAGTTTTATTTGCCTAACCTTATGAACACTTCTTTTATTTGTTTCTTTGAGCCAAAGGACTTTTTTAATTCAATTTAATTCAACTTAATTCAATTCAACTGTTTTTAGTTAGTTCTTCTTTTTTATACTACATTAATTAATAATTCCTTTTGAAAATGATTGTAATACATTCTATTGTACACATTATTTTGCTTTTATTTTGTTCTTTTCTCTAAAGTCATACATTTTCTATAAAGCACCAAGATAATCTTCTTTTATACTACCAATGGCAAAAATTTTATCCACATCTGATCTTGTACCCACTATCTTGAGTCTAACTCTACTTCCTTTCTCTATAATCTGATCATCTGATTGGTACGCTGGGGGATTAGCAGATGAATTGTATGACATATCAGAAGGTATTAAATGTGTAGAAATGAAAATGTTTAATGGACCAACATCAACGAAAATGCCCAATTCACTGACTCCAGAGACAATACCATCAACAACTTCACCTTTGAAAGGTTTCCACACAACAGCTCTATACTTCACATCAAACTCAGCAGATCCATCACCTGGAATAATACGGCCTTTCCCTATATCAATGGCCATACAATCTAAAACACACATTATGTAACCAAATTTACCGGAACAAGAACCTTCCACTTCACTTAGCAATTTTGTTCTGAGAAACTGGTCCATCTGAGAACCAAAATATGAAGGATGGAGAGTCAACGTAAGCGACAAGTCTTTAAGAAAGAACATTATTATTCAAAATCAACAACAAATCAATAAATAACAACAACAACACAAAGGAATGGCAAAAAGACGGCTGTGACACAACAAAACAACAAACAATTTCAATGCTTCCACAAGACACAAACAAACCTCCTCTGAAACCAGCAGCAATTTCCCAAACTTGTTTTCTTGTTGTTCTGTTGTGCTACTCGAAACACTGCAATTTTCAATTTATTTTCAAAAATTTCATAGGAATCTCAGCATAACCGTCACGGAATTTTATTTTCATCGCTCCACGACAGTTGTGCCGTTTTGTTCAAAACTTTTCCCAACTGAAAATTGTGAAAATTGATGGAAAGTTTCAACTGATTTGCAAAGAAACAACAACCAGCACGATGTCTACCAGAAACGGAAGAGTAAGTTGAGCAGCAACAACCACCGACTGCCTATAGCAGGATTATGGAATCAACTAACAACCAATAACAGACTGCTGCCTCATTTCTCAGAATATGGCACCATATTGACCTGAAAAACGAAGAAAGAACACTGGGTCGTCTTGCCACCGAAATAGCACTGGTGCTTCAAGGGAAACACAAGCCTATCTATCACCCAGGTCATGACTTCGGTGATTTTGTCGTTGTCACCAATTGTAAAGATTTAAAAGTCACCGGTAATAAACTTTCACAAAGAAATTATTGGTCTCATAGTACTAAACCAGGTCATTTGAAATTAACTTCTATGGCTGATATGGCTAAAAATAAAGGGTATGGTGAATTATTGGTAAGAGCTGTTAAAGGTATGTTACCAAAAAATAGTTTACGTAAACCAAGATTACAAAGATTGAAAGTGTTTGATGGTTCTGAAAATCCATATAAAGATGCCATTGTTGCTTATTATGATGAACAACATCTTGTTAAAGAAAAATTAGAAGCTATTGAGAAAAGTCCAGTTCTTGGTGATGTTTATGGTGAAAAAATCATCATTAAAAGCTCTAAAAACTAAGTTCACTCTTGAATTATTGTACATTATAAATAAATTGTTAATTAACTGTTGATTGTATATAAGAAGATTTGATAGTCAGTTAATACACAAAATTAAAGATATTGCTGTTGTACATAGCTGAAACTACTAATATAAACTTCTGAAAATCACTTTTTTTTTTAACTGTTTTCTCTCTAATTATACAAAGTTTTAAAAAGTCAGATATGTAAAAGTTCAAATAATTATACCATCTTTCTTTTTTGTTTTTTTTTGTTCTTATTTAACTCTCCCAGGCTCTCCCATCATGACAAACGATCAGTATACATACGTGGTGCAATATTCATAGCCATCAATTCTTGGAACAACAATTTAGCAGCATATGGAATATGAATTTGATAAATATCAATTTTATTTTTACAACCACGACATTCAAACTGTCCATGACTTAATTTTGCAATAACTGACATTAGCCCACAAATACCACAAATATGAACTCTAAATGCATCTGATGCTTCCATTAGTCTCTCTTTCATGAATGATGCTGCACCATGTGCAATCATACAATCTCTTTCCATCTCACCAAATCTTAAACCACCATCTCTTGATCTACCTTCAACCGGTTGTCTTGTCAAGATTTGCACAGGACCTCTGGCTCTTGCATGGATCTTATCATCAACCATATGTCTCAAACGTTGATAATATGTTGGTCCGAAAAATGTTTGTGCCATTAATTTTTTACCTGTATGTCCATGATACATGACTTCAAACCCTCTTGATTGATATCCATGTTCTCTTAATAATTTGGAAATTGCATCAACTGTAACATCTGTAAATGGTGATGCATCACCTTCTAAACCTGATAATGATGAAACTTTTGATAATAAACATTCAATTAAATGCGCAACAGTCATTCGTGATGGAATAGCATGAGGATTGATAATTAAATCTGGTACAATACCTTCAGCATTAAATGGCATATCTTCACGACGATATGTGATACCAATAGTACCCTTTTGACCATGTCTTGAGGCAAATTTATCACCAATTTGTGGAACTTTAGTGGTTCTAACACGAACTTTAACGAACTTCAAACCTTCTTGATTTGTCGTTATCAACACTTGATCAACAATACCACTTTCCGTGGATCTTAATGGTGTAGATGCATCACGTTTTGTATGATAAACTGTTCTTTGACCTAATTCTTCAACATCTGGTGGAATTGGTGTGGTTTTACCAATGATAATATCTTCACCTGAAACTCTAACACCAGGAGCAATTAAACCATCATCATCTAATTTTTCATATGTACCATGTTTTAATCTCAAAGTATTACTACGATTTGGTTTTTCAAATTCTTCAACAACTGACATACCAACTCTTTTCTCTTGATCCATATAAGATCTGAAAAATAATGATCTAAATAAACCTCTATCAATACTTGATTGATTCATAATCATAGAATCTTCTTGGTTATAACCCGAGTAACATGCAATTGCCACAATGGCATTTTGACCAGCTGGTAATTCTCTAAATTTCAAATATTCCATTGCTCTGGTCGTGGCTAAAGGTTTTTGTGGGTAATATAAAATGTTTGCCATTGTATCCATACGAACACTATAATTTGTTAAGAAAACACCCATAGCTTGTTTACCCATAGCAGATTGATACGTGTTACGAGGAGATTGGTTATGATCTGGGAATGGAATAATTGAAGCAGCAACACCTAAAATCATAGATGGATGAATTTCACAATGTGTAAAAGTATGTGCAGATTTTTTGAAAGAAGGTTTTATACGTTTGTTTGGATCTGGTTCTTCATTATTTCCATATTCATTAATTGGATTCAAATCTTCTATGGACATTGCAATCATAGTAGTTTCTTCTTCTTCCGCATCAATATATTCAACAACACCTCCGTTTAATAAAGTTTCCCATGTACAAGGTTCTTCATCTGGTCCCAAAGAATCGTATTCAGTTTCTAATAATCTATTTGCAATGGTTTTTGTATATGCTAATTCTTTTTCACCATTTTGTCCTTCTTCCACAATAAACAATGGTCTATAAACTCTACCAGCATCGGTGAAAATTTTAAATTCTTGTTCTCTAATATCTCTAATGATGGAAACTTCTGCTGGAATTTCTCCATTTCTTCTTAATTGTTTAATTGTACTTGTTAAAGTTGCAGCGTCCCTATGAATACCTGCCCAAACACCATTAACAAACACTCTAGTAACATCTGGATCTTGATGTGGAGTATAATCTTCTAAAGGTTCTAAACCCCATTCTTCCAAGAAATAGTAGATTGGATCAGATAGAGTACCAACAGAGATACCAGACATTAATGATAAATTTTTAACTAAACCACACGCTTGACCTTCTGGAGTTTCAGCAGGACAAACAAGCCCCCAATGGGTGTTATGTAATTGACGAGGTTTTGCTAATTTACCATCTCTACCAATAGGGGTATTAGTTCTTCTTAAATGTGATAAAGTGGATGAATAGGTATAACGATTCAAAACTTGGGAAACACCAGCTCTTGAACTCATTGCCTTTTTCTGTTCACCCCAATTACCTGTTGCTAAAGAATATTTCAAACCAGAAGTAATTGTACTAGCCTTAACAGCTAATTTCAAATTGAAATCAGTATCAGTTTCAACAGATCTTTGCATGTAACGGAAAATATCTTTAGTTAATTTCTTGAATAAAATTCTAAATAGATTAGCCAATAAAGGACCTGCCAAATCTAATCTTTTTTTACCAAAATGATCACGATCATCTTGAGGTTTTCTTTCCAAAGCACATAATAATAAACGGTTAACCATATAACCTAAGAAAAAGGCTTTTCTTGATTCAAAACCTTCTTTTTGAGTAATATGAGGTAAAAATTCTTTTTGTAAAATATCTTTAGCATATTGAATACGTTTTTCCTTCTTAACACCTAAGGCATTACCACGACGACCAATATAATCTAAAGCAACTTCACGATCTTGAATGACAAATGCTTCTTCAACACATGGTTTCATCATTTCAAACATTTGCCAATCTTGTTCATCATAACAGATTAATTCCAAGATATCCCCATCTGGAACGATACCTAAAGCTCTGAATACGACAACGATTGGGATATCTTGTTTAATATAAGGTAACGTTGCTTTAATAGTTCTACCAGAACCTTTATCATCTCTACCATATAATTTGATTTGCATTGAACTGATTAATCTTGAACCTTTTTCTAAAGCAGAACGAATTTCAGCGATATGAGAAACAGGTGATGGAGCAGATTTCTTAAAAACTTGCACGATGTTGGCCGCGGAACGTTCTTGAGCAATTAAAACTTTTTCAGAACCATTAATAACAAAATAACCACCCATATCGAAGGGACATTCCTTTAAAGCATAAAAATCTTCTTCAGCTAAACCTTTTAATAAACAATATTGTGATCTTAACATGATTGGAACTCTACCAATAAAGATTTTCTTGTCGTTTTTCCTTTCATCATCTTCATCATCTTCAGTTTCTTCTTTGACAATTTGCCATTCTTCATCATCTCTTGATTCATAAGTGATTTTATCCATTTCCACGAATAATGGAGCTGCGTAAGTTAAATTACGCAATCTGGCTTCTTGAGGGAACATTTGATTCATAGTACCATCGGCTTCAGTCATTGTTGGTTTTGAAAGAAAGATTTTACCAAATTTGATTTCATATTTTCTATTGATATTATCACCAGCACTTGTATTTTGGGCAGGTTGTTCCATGATTAACGTGGAGTCTTCCCAGATCAAGTTTTGGATAGAGGAGTGAATAAATTCATCGAATGATTCCAACTGCTGCGAGACTAAACCTTTAGACTTGAAGAAAGAAGAAATAACTGTCCAACAATCTTCACTAGTAATTTCAGATCTTTCCTCTTCACCGTCATCGTAGGAATAGCCGTACTCATCTTCGTTTTCTTGTTTCTCCTCGTAGGCTGTATAGTGAGTTAGTATGCTATCTTAGTAGTGGTGAGTGATGAAAGGATAGAAGGTGGCGACACTAGTTCAATCTCGATGGCAAAAAACTTAATTCTAGCACGCTGGAAAAAGAAAACAAGCCACTCCAGATAACTCTCTTGACAACTGTAAATTCTGTAAAACTCACCTTCAGACATCTTGCAGCACGTCGACAACACCGAAAACTAGCAGAAGCGGCAGAACGAGCTGGAACTGGAATGTTTTTATAAACTGATTTCTTCTGTTTGTTTATTTCGTGAATGTTTTCAAACTGTGAAAATTGGAAAAAAAAAGAGTTGGGAGCCGGGTAAACAATATTCAATTAAACAGATTGTGAGATTCTAAGAAGGTGAAATAACGTGATATTTAGCAGTGTAGTGTGTGGAGTTTAGTGTACTGGTAATAGTTTATCAACCAGTGTTTTCCGATTATTTGTACCTCTTCAATTGACAGAGTTATGGTTCTTCTGAATATCAGTGATCTGTGATGTTTTGAAACTTGTTATAACTCTTATAATAATGGTATTTAAAAGCAGTAAAAACACTATCAGCCATGATAAGCACTACAAGACCATTATACTCTACTGCATACCTCACCAAATCACTCAAATAACTCCAATTTTGAACTCCTTCTACATACTGAAAACATCAAACAGGGTAACAATTCTATGTATTTTTTTTCATAAATTTCCTCCAAAATGAAAAAAAAAAAGTCAATATAAATCAAAACCACTGGAAAACAGCAGTTTGAACCAACAAGAAAACGAAGAAAGAAGAAAGAATGTTCAAAACGCTCACAGGACTTCCAGTGTTTGGCAGTCTAGTGCGTGCACAGCAGCTATCTAGAACTGGGTTTTTCGCTAGATCATTGGCCACTACTCCAGACAACAAACCTGATCAAGTTGAAAATGCTGAAAAATCTGAAAAATTGGAACAAACTACAGAAGAGGAAGAATATGAACCAAAGATGAAACCATTTGGAAGACCAAAAATAACCGTCTATGGAACACCAGCACGCAAAGTCCCACCTTCACTTCCTCGTCGTAAAAACAAAATCACCACTCCAAGAATGACCGCTGAAGAGAAAAGAGCAAGACGTCCAACACAAACTAGAATGGATGCACATCAAAGAACCGTGGAGAGATATGAAACCATGGATGAACATTTAGCAGAAGGTCAAGCACATTTCAAAATAGGTAGAAGTTACCGTTATTTCCCAAATGCAAGAGTTATCCTTTTAAGACCAAATGCTAAACATACTCCATATCAAGCTAAATTCATTGTGCCAAAATCTTTCAATAAATTTGATTTAAGAGATTATCTTTGGAACTTATATGGATTAAGAGCTTTCAATATCACAACACAATTATTACATAGTAAATATGTTAGAGATGGACAAAGTGTGGCCCGTTATAGAACAGGTCAAGTTAAAAAAATGACAATTGAAATGTTGGAACCATTTGTTTGGCCGGAGGAACCAACTGATAAAGCTGCTTGGAACGTTGATTTCTTACAACAATTGGAAATTTATCAAAAGGAAAAAGCTGAAAGAGTTGGTTCTGATGAAAGAAGACCAAGTAAAGCTTTTGGTGGTGCATTAGGTCCATATATTGAAATTGCTAAACCTCATGTCCCAAAAATGATTCATAGACAAATGATGAATAGACTGAAAAGAAAAGAATTAGCGGATCGTAAAGATGAAAGACAAGCTCGTTTATCTAAATTCTTGGGATTACCTTTATAAAAAAAGAACTCCAATTTTAAAAATTCATCATGTACATATATAATTCAGATAAAAACAGAAATATAAATTCAAATCAAACTACATTTTGCACAAACTGTAATAACAATATAACTGATTCAATCATACTAGAAGGATAAATAGAAGGTGTATATAATTAGACGTAGAGATATAATTATGAAAAAAAGTCATTTAATCTTTTTTGTTTTTATCATTGCCCCAAATTGATCCACTGATCCAATTGCCAACTTTCTCAGTCATACCACCAGCTGTAGATGACTTTTGACTTTTTACATTTTCTTGACTGTTCTGTAACAAACTTGATTTTTCATTGAAATTTTCCAGATCCTCTCTACCAACAACATCAAAATCATTATCACTCGTATTTGAACTTCTATCTGATGAGTTCGATGGGACATCACCTAAAGTGTCATTGGTATTTGGTGAGTTATTAGTTGGTTTTGTAATAGTTTCCACTTTTGGCACAATAACTGGAGGTGTTGTATTTGAACTTTTTGAGCTTGAAGCTACTGAACTTTGATTTGATGAATTATTATCTGATTGATTAAATTTGGAGTTGTTTATTCTAGATTGGTTTCTCACAGATTGATTCCAAATGAGTGTTAAACCTTCAAAAAATCCAATTCCTTTTGAACTCTTGTTGTTATCATTTGAACTTTTCCCTGCATTAATAGTTTGTAATTCTTTAGTGAATTTTGATACAATAGTTTCCATATAAGTTTGTGTTGTTGGTGCTCTAGGTTTATTGTAGAAATCAGTCATAAGTATATCAAACTGTGTCAAACTATATTCCATTCCGGGCTGTAAATAGTTATAATATAAGTATTGAGACCCCTGTGTCTGTGGTAATATCAACCAAACGTGAAGATATGTTCTTAAAAAGGCAAAGAAAGGGATGTATTGTAAAATGAATTGGAAATTCAGCTCAACAACAAAGCAACAGGCATAAACTAGCCAGTAGATGAGCCATGATTTTAATGTTTCAACAGACTGAGGTGAACTTGTAGTTAAAGTTTTGAAAGTGGCAATTAGTGGTAGGATGAAGGAGACGGAGATGCTAACAACGTTCAAAAGGAAATCAAACATGGTGAAATTATAGTGTGTATCTGTGAAGTTAACTAACAGCTGGTTGTCTCTTGTGAAGATTCAATGAGAAACTGTTTGTAAATAAATCAAAAAAGTGTAACTTCTTCTAATATTGATAAGTTTATCACACCTGCAGAAGAAGGGTGACACAAAAATTATTGAAGTGCAAGCAACTAATTTACAGTTATAAATTGTAATTAGTGAGTCTAAATCGTGAGTGAATTAAGTCTATTCGACGCAGAGCTTACAAAGACTAGGTACATCTCAGTAACATTGTGTAAAAAAATGTCTATTAATAAAAAAAAAACAAATCATCTGAAGGCTTCTTCTTCTTCAATGTAACGGTTCAAGTCATCTAAAATAGATACAGTCTCTTCAGGATTGGCAATCCATAACGTACAACCAGCCAGTCTTGCTCTATAATCATTCGAGCCAACACTCACAAATTGGTCTCCAACATGCAATGTACATTTAGGTTCAATTCCACCGAAATATCTTTGTAAAGATTCAACTCCTAAATCTTTAGATGCAATATCAACCCAAACATCATGTCCACCATCGAAACAACAAAACTTGATTCTTTTAGCGGCTCCTAATGATTCCAATCTTTTTTGTGTACTTAACACAACTTCTTCTAATTGTTCTCTACATAATTTAACCCCATTCAATGGAACCAAACCAACAGCTCTATGTTTTCTAATGACTTTGGTTTGCAAGTTTAGATTTTTTTGTAATTGATTCAATGTATCTTCCGCTAAATCTAACACTGAAAGAATATCAGCATCGTCCCATTTAGCCATTGAATCCAATAACCATTCTTTTGGATCGATCCATTGTAGTCCTTGCTTTTCAACATTGAATCTAAACAAGTAGTTGGATTCACCACCCATAACACAGAAATTTTCCTTTTGTTGGTTAGTTAATTCATCGTTGGCGGTGATAGCATCAATCAAACCTTTCAATCTAAGATAATATTTCTCACCAGATTGTTCATTGTACCCAGCAGCAGTAACAACACCAACAATAATATCCTTACCCAACAATTTAATCAAGCGTGAAACAATTGGGGCATCAGAATCCAAGCATTTACCATCTTCATATAACGTAACATCACCATCAAACGTGATTAATTTCAATGGATGTCTACCTTGAGCCAATGCTAATGCCTGTGCAGTATTTAAAATCAAACGAATATCATTGAAACTTGGAGCCACCAATCTTCTCACAGAGATCGATCTTTTCTCATCTTCAATATGGAATGCTCTTTCCAATGGTAATTTAGTGAAAAATCCAACAATACTTGGAACCAACTGTTTCAAACGTCCCAATTCAGGTGTCCCATTTTTTTCCATCAAGATTTGGTCTTCCACTAATTTCTCAACATCGAAAAAAATTTCAGCATATCGCCTTCTTGCATCTGCTGTAGTTTTAACATCGGAGATATGAGAAGCTCCAGATTGAACTGCGTGTAAAACGAATGGAACCTAAAAAAAAAAAGTGTTATTATTATTTTCGTGTCGGTACATGAGAGGACACGAAGGAATTCATACCGCTAGTAGTCCCTTGATCCATTCAATGAATCCATCTCTTCTATGTGCTTTTAACGAGTCTATTTTGAAAATTTTGGTAAGTTAGTTATTGGGAACCATATGATGTTAAATTTGGTTCACAAGAACTCACACTCAACTCTGTATCTGTTGAAAAAAAAGTTAGTTTTTTGGTTCAGTTATCAAGAACATAAAGAATAGTACCTTGAAGACATAATAGACCAGCTGTTGTTGTCCTGAGATTGTGTTAAATATGAAAGTTGTTTAATTGAATTTTGTATGTACTCGTGTTTTCTCTGAACATCAAATTTTAAGAGTCAAGCAGTGCGGATAAATCAAATTTGAAAAAAGCTGCGGATTTCGACGATGAATTTTCAGAGTTCTATCTAGTCATCAGCAGATAACTGGAGAGTACTGAGTGACCACTGACTAAAAATCAGACACAAAGCTGCTAGATAAAAGACAATCAAATTCTACATTCAAATGTTAAAATATTTTTTTTTAAACTTTGTAATTTATAGTTGTGAATTTAAACAGATTTATAAACCAGATTGAGCTCTTCTTCTGTCACGTTCTTCAGAAATAGATAATTTGATACCTTTACCTTTTGGTAATGAAATGTATGGTTTACCAGCTTCACCAATAACGAAAACGTTACCTAAACGAGTAACGAAAGTGTTATCCAAGCTATCTTTAATGTGAACAATATCGAAACCACCTTCATGACGTTCTCTGTGGGTAATAACACCAATTCTACCCAAGTTACGACCACCGGTACAGTAAACTAATTTACCAGTGTCAAATTTGATGTAATCACTGATTTTACCAGTTTCTAATTCAATTTTAACAGTGTCATTAACTTTGATGTTTGGGTCTGGGTAACGAATGGTTCTACCATCGTGAGTAACAACGTATGGGATACCTTTTTTACCTAATTGAACTTTGGTGACTTTACCTAATTTGTAAGCAGCTTCTTCGTCAGTGATTCTGTGAACAGCAAATCTACCTTTAACATCATAAACTAATCTGAAGTTTTCATTGGTAGCTTCTAAAGAAATGACATCCATGAAACCAGCTGGGAAAGTAGCATCGGTTCTAACTTTACCATCAACTTTAACATGACGTTGCATTAAGATAGCTTTAACTTCACGACCATTCAAAGCATATTTCAAACGGTTTCTTAAAAAGACAATCAATGGTAATGATTCTCTTAATTTATGTGGACCAGCGGATGGACGTGGTGCGTAGACACCACTTAATTTGTCCAGCATCCAGTGAGCTGGTGCTGCCAAACGTTTTAGATGTTTCTTTCTGTGATTGGGAAGTTAGTATATTTGTTGTGAATTGTTTAAAATTAATGAAAATATTGGTGGAATTAAATGTTGTATGATTGTTCTTGTAGTTTGTTGATGTAGGTTGTCTGTATCGCTATTGTATTTAAACATCAATATCTCCTTCTAGCAGTATGTGGTTCAAGTATATATAAATTCATAAATCAAAATTTTGTATCTTCAGTGTTCACTTATTATTCTATTTTTTTCTATTGTCCTAATCTTCTGTGTAAGCTCATGGCAAGTGGCATATCAAAACAACACATTTCCCACCGCTAATTCTTACAGTCCAACTTACGGTCCTCTACCCATTTTGCACTAATTTAGTTGACTTGGTTTACAACAGTAAAAGTTTTAACGATTCTTCCAACTTCTCACTGTTATTTTTGTTCAGAAAACTGAAAAATTGTTCGGTAGGCGCAGCAGCAGCACACTGAAGAGAAATCTTTAATCCAAACACCAATTTTTCACTGTCGACGAAAAAAAAAGAGTCGTTTTTTTCTTTCGAAATCCAAATAGAAGTCACGTGAGCTGCAGTGACGTCATTTTACAGTTGTGTGACTAGCTAATCTTCAAAAGATGTCAAGGTGTTGCAAGTCATGTGACATAAGATAGGGCTGGGCTTTCTAGAAATATTTTCGTTGGAACTTGGCAGCAAAGTGCAGCAGTTTTGTGTCAAAGTTGAAGAGTTGAAGAGTTGAAAGTACTGAAGAGAAGAAGTGGGTTGTTGTGGTTGTGTATCAAGCAACTAGTGGTAGTTCAGCTGACAGTGGATAAGTTGTAAGGTTAAAATCCAGCTACAAACATCAAGAAATCAATCAGCAGCAATGTAACAACCAAAACCACTTTAAAGTTGCTCTCCGAACCACAAGTTGAAAAATTGAAATTGCATTTGAGTAAAATATTAATTGCCTGCCCAGTTTCTTAAAATTCTTTCTCAGTATATTAAACAACTGTACTCTAGTTATTTACTCCCATAACACTCACTCTTTACCTCTCACTGAACTACTAGATATAAGACCACCATGTCAAAGCAAGAAACTCAAGGGTACACTCGCCCAGCAGCACCTCCTCCGATCTACAACAATCAAACCCCAAAACCTCATGATGAAGAATCATATCCACACGAGTCACCACAATCAACTTTATTTAATCAGCAACCACCACCACAACAACAAGGTCAATATCAATTTAACAACAATGAACAGTTTGATTTCCATGATGAAAAATTTCAAGCTGTACCAAATCCTCAAGGTGAAACTTTTGATGATGCTTTTAAAATCGAGAAACCAAAATATAACGATTGGCCATTCACTGTCTTTTTCATATTAACTTGTGCTGGTTTTATTTCAGTTGCAGTGATTACAATTAGAGCTTATTCAAACAATTACTCTCAACAAGGTACAGGAATCTATACTTCAACTAATACATTCACATTAAATACAAACACTGTTATTTTATTCATTTTTGCAATTTTAATTTCAATTGTTATTGCTGTGGGCACTTTATTGTTTGCAAGGGCTCACCCAAGGGGTTTCATTAAGACAAGTATCATTGTTAATGTGATTATGGGTATTGGTACTGCTATTGCGTATTTTGTTATGCATTATTATTCTGCTGCTATTGTGTTTTTGATATTCTCATGTATCTCAGCTTGGTGTTTTTGGTCAATGAGATCAAGGATCCCTTTTTCAAGTGAAGTGTTGGTAATTACCATTGATGTTTTCAAACGCTATAAATCGATTCTGATTGTTTCTTTGGTTGGTGTGCTGGTTTCTGCTGCTTTTTCTGTTTTATTTTCAGTTGTGGTTGTTACTACTTATATGAAATATGATCCAAAACAACAAAATCAAGGATGTGATGTTAGTGGTGGTGGATGTTCAAACGCGAAATTGATTGGTTTATTATTCTTTGTGTTTTTCGCTGGTTATTATATCACTGAAGTTATTAGAAATGTCATTCATGTTACCATTTCTGGTGTTTATGGAACTTGGTATTATCTGTCTAGATCAGATCAAGGTGAACCAAAATGGCCAGCATCTGGTGCTTTTAAAAGAGCAATGACATATTCATTTGGTTCCATTTGCTTTGGTTCATTAATTGTTACAATCCTTGATGTTATTAGACAAGGTATTCAATTTTTAAGAGCCAATGCAGCAGCAGCAGGGGAGACTTGTGCTCAATGTGGTTACTTGATTTTAGATATCTTTGTTGGAATCATTGAATGGTTAGCAAGATTCTTTAATCAATATGCCTACTCTTACATTGCTCTCTATGGTGCAAACTACATTACAGCTGCAAAACAAACTTGGTATTTATTGAGACAAAAGGGTGTTGATGCACTCTGTAATGAATGTTTAATTGGAACTGCTTTAGGGTTTTATGCCATGTTCAATGCTTACGTTGTTGCTCTTTTTGCATACCTTTATGTCAAATTAACCAAACCTGATTATAATGCTGATGGTACATTTTATGCTCCAATTGTTGCCTTTTCATTCTTGATTTCTTTACAAATCTCAAACATCATTACTCAACCTATTAGATCAGGCTCTTCTACTTTCTTCATTGCTTTAGCAAAAGATCCAGAAATTTATCAAGCAAGTTATCCAGAATCTTTCAATATCATTGCTCAAACATTTCCAAATGTCTTTGATAAATTAAGAAGCCGTAATCAATGATGTTGATGATGATGTTGATAGCTAATATAAAACACTACAGCTCTATGCTATACAATTTTATCACTGTATATTCATTTCTTTAATGAAATGTTAGACGCGGTAAATTATATTATGAATCAGATTTGAAAAATTAGATAAAGGAAAAAAGCAACTAGCCTTATCATAACCACATCAAAAATACATAATCCAGCCATTGTATATGGAACTTTTCAATAAATTAGAACCTGCAAATTTTAATTCCTTTAGCTCAGATTATGTGTCAAAAAGTGACACATTTTTCTGAAATTTTAGTGTCGTATGAGTATCTATAAAGGACGAGATGAAATAAGAAGACTACACTATCAAAGACTTGATATGTTGACTAATTCATTGATGAGATGTTTGGTTATATTATTACAAGAACAATCAAGTTGCTTCAGTCACGTTTGAACTTTTAAATTTGGAATTTTTTGCCAAACTTAATCAAACTAATTAGTTTATCCATATTTGACAATAATAAAAATTTAGCATATATGACCACAGCAATGAATAATTCTGCATTGATTAAATTACTTAATCCGGATACTCTATAAATATGTTAAAGATGCACTAGACAACCCTAGGTGTAAACTATAACAAAACGGACGTTCTATAAAAACGATCTTCTAACTGCTCAATATATTTCATACAAGTACGTACGAATTTTCTCATAAAACACAAAAACCTTAAAACGTTATTATGGGAAATAGATTTGATAAGTAAGTCTACTACCGTGAGCACTGCTCACTTACAAGCTGTAACAGGGTTGCAATATTAATAATCTTTTGATACTAATATGCAATATTTTAGCAAAATCTTCAAAATCCTCGAAGGAAAAAACACGGCCACTATCAACCATGAAAGATTACACCTATCAGGATGTCACCTGAGCCAATGCAGTATTTACTTGGCTCCGGTATACAACACCACCAACAACATTATACAAGGCGCAGCAGCTACACCAGTTGAACAAGTTAATGATTCAGTTAATGAACAACCAGCTGTTAATGAATTACCAGTTGCACCCAATTCTACTCCAACAATTGATTTGATCAGTAATATTAACTCTAAAAAATCAAGTTCTTACCAACATTTGGTATTGAACAAACTCAGTATTATGGATGTCTTGAAAATTATTTTCTGTAACTACCCAATAGCTGGTACACTAGAAGCTGCTGGTGATAATTTTGATGTTACAGGCACTGATCATGGAACAAATACTGAAAAATTCATTAATGATGTTGAAAATACTGAATTTACAGCAGAAGAAATTTCCCAAAAGGTTGAGCATTTCAAGAGAACTCATTTGTTGAAAGAGTTGGTCATTTTTTCCTTCATCATGGACAACGCATCTGATATTTTCAATTACGAATGGCTTATCATACAGATTATCAATGAAAACATACCAATTTTTTTAGTTAGAGTGATGGCTTTGGTTGGCATGCTTTTTAGCGTTTTGTCATTCAAGCAGTTATTTTGGTGCCTAGGTCACCGAAATTTTCATGAGTTTGAAGATGAAGATAAAGAAACCACAAATTCTGACCCACATGTCTATAAGATTGGAGATACGGTCTTCTTTCAGAAGTTATGCGAATTCTATGTTAAAAAAAATAAACCACGTCAAGATGTTGCAACATCAAACAGTTGTTTTTGGGAACCAGTAAGAAATTTTGGTTTATGTGTTTATGACTGTGTTATTGGGTTTTTGGCCTCCATTTATTTATTTGTTATTAGAACAATTTACAACAAAAATGTTCCTTCAAAAAGAAAAATTCAAACTATATTGGTCTCTTTGGGAATTTTAATATTTCTGAAAATAAAACCATTTCTAAAAAAACATTTTGGAGAGGAAAAAAATGATACTGAGATTATAGCAATATTTTTTGGAATGTTAGTAACTCATTTTGGTCTGATTGTTATGGATTGGGTGTCAATTAAAAGAAAAGAAATGATAGAAAATGATAGTAAAAAAATATTAGAAATTTTGAAAACTGAAACACCAGCAGTTCCACCAGTTGCAGAAGCTCCGACAGCTCCACCAGCTCCAACAGTTCTACCACTTGAAGCAGAAAGCCGCGGAAAGAGCGATAGAAGAACTTGCGAGATTAAAAATAAATTAAACTTTTGAAATCATTGGTTTGATCTCATTTTCAGTAATTTGTGCAATCACAATACCCAATTTGAAACTACAGACCTGATTGGTGATAGGTATATAGCTAGTTTATTTATCCATTTATTTTATGATTATAATGAAATTGTTTTCTTTTTTTAGTATTCAATCATTTTCTAATTCATTGATGTGATTCATTTTATGATTGAAATCTTGGTGTGATATTTTTTCTTGTATACCAACTAACAAAATCTTTAAAACCATGTCTAATTCTACGATAATCTTTTGAATTTAATGCAGTGGAAATTGTTTTCAATAGTTTTTCACGTTCTTGTAATGACACGGTATTAGCAGGTAATGAATCAATGGCACCAACAATCCAGCCACCAACAATCTCATTATTTGGTGATAATTTAATAGTCTTATCAATCAATTCAATTGCCTCATTTGAAACTTCTTGTGGGAATTTGAAAATTAATCCATTTAATAAAGCTAAAATTAATGATCCACCATTTTCTTGAATGAAATTTTTAATGGTAAATTTAACGTGTTCTGGGATATCTTCCATAACCGAAATTGGAGGACTGTTAAACCCCCATGAAACTAAATCAATTAAAAATTGTAAAGTTTTAGATAATGGTTCAACTTTTTCAATGTTTAATGATAAAATTGCCGTGTCAAAAGTTGATTTTAAAATATCTGATGAAACAAAATTTATAATAAAATACATCATAATATCACTCATCATTGATGAAAAATCTTCAATTAAATCTGGGATATCAATGACATCTGATGCTTTAAAAATTGTTAAAAATGATAAAATTTGTTGATATGCAAATTGCCAAACTGAGTCTTTAACATGAGATGGAATAAATGCTTCATCACCAAATTCTCTAATTAAAATTCCCGATACCCATAGATAACAACCGAATCGAGTCAATTGGAAATTTTTAACAATAGTTTCAGCTATTGATGGCAAAATTGGAATCAAATAAATATTATAACTTTGTAAAATTGTCTTGGTAAACTTCATACAACGTTCACTAACTTTCAACGAGGTACCAAACTTTGCTATTAATTTCTCCACAATTGGCCAAACTTCAATAGCTAGATTGGCAATTGGATCACTACCAGAATCGTAATTTTTTGGAACCAAAACTTCAAAATAAATTCTAACAATTTCAATTTCATCTGCAATTGATTTATAAATTTGTTCATCACCAGGTTGACTTAAATAACCATTTAATTTATTTAAAATTGGTGTTAAAAACATAGTGGCAACTTGTGTGATATTTTCATTGGATTGAGTTTTAATAACATGAGCTATACCTTCAGTAATTTCATATAATGAAACTAAATCAAAATTGTTCAAATTATCAAAAACATTAATATAAAAATTGTACAATTGTTCAATATAATTTGTTAATAATTCAGAACAATCTTGACAGAAATACATTAACGCATGTGAAGCAGCAGTAATAATATCATTATCAGATTTTTGGAAACCATTGAAAATATAATTCAATTGTTTTTCCAAGAATTCTGGATGTTTATTTGTCCATTCAGTGTAACGACCCAAGACTAATGTAGCAGCGTATCTAATCTTTGTGTTTTCAGGTAACTGAATCAATAAATCCATGATTTGTGGTAAAATTTTATTTTCTGTTAATTTAACTTCTTTAGCCATAGTTCTTAAACTGAACAAAGGAGCTTCAACTTCTTGCCATTTAACATTTGGAGTTGATAATGATGTTTGAATGGCGTTTAATGCAATTCCTAAGGCATCTGATGAACCGATAACTGCGGTACAATCTTTCAAGACATCACCCATATCATATCTAAAATCTTTAAATTTTTCTTCTTCTTCTTTATTTGAAAATAATGGTTGAGATTCATCACCATCTGGGTATTTCAAATGACGGATCATAATGTGAACCAATTCTTTATAAAAAGGTGCAAATTTCTCTTTGGCAATCTTGTATCTTTCTGTTGTTAAAACTTGTTTGAAAATATACCAGAAGTAAAAAGTGTATTTAACGATATCTAAATCTTCATCGTAAGAAGTAACAATCAATATAATTTCCACTAATTCACCAAAGAAATCTGGGAATTTCCCAACTAACATATGCCATGATTCACCACACTCAACAAACAATCTTGCTAAAGAGCCAAATACATCTGGATCATCATGATGTTGTTGTAGCAAAGGTTTCAATTGAATAACTTGTTGATATAAAGCTTTAATTAATTCAATGTTTTCAATGTCTCTAGTTTCTCTAACAATTGAACATAAACATTCCACTGATTTTTCAAAAGAGTCTTCATCTTTCAAAGAGTCAAATATCACGTTAGTTAAAGGTTGAATAGTTAATAAATTTTCAACAGGAATTTCTTTAATCCAAGAATTTAAACAATCTAAGATCAATGAGTTAGCTTGACCATTTGACGAGTTACTAGCAAAATTTGCTAATAATGACAAGACATCGTTGACATTTTCAACAATCAATTCTTCAGTTCTAAATCTAAACTCCTCATCGGTTAATGGAGTACCTCTTGGATCTAAAGATTCTTCTGGTAAGATCTTCAAAAATTCCAATAAGGCAGGGATGTTATTACTCAACTTATTTGTGATTTCACCAATTGCGTTTTTCCAAGCTATATATTGAATGGATAATTTAACTAAAGCAACTGACAATTGTGTAGTGATTGGTTTATTGATCATTGAGTATTTAATCAAAAACTCGATCAATGAGTCTTTCAACCCATTCAACGCCTCCTGTGGCAATTGGCTCAGATCATACGTCATCTTGTTTCTTAAAGTCTGAGCAGCAAACATCTTGAGTTCAATGGAAGCCTGGTCATTAGCAAGAATACCAGTTGTTATTTCCCACGCATCCATTTTTTTCTGGAATGTTTCTAGATAGAGCAACGCTGGTTTTTTGTCCACGTTAGACGCAGACATCATCTGCAACGCTGCAGAGATCTCAGAAACGACATTCTCAGACATTTTCTCTGTTCTTTCTCGTTCTGTTTTCTGTCTTTTGAATTGTTTTGTTGTTTTTTTGTTTTTCTGATTTTCGAATTTTTTTTTTTTTTTTGATGTTTTTCAACAGGGAAAAAAAGTTGAATTCAAGATTTTGAAGATTTTAAACAGAAACAGAAAAAGACAAGCTGAGAAATGAGTGGCAGAAGACAGCAGAAAGTGGTGAGTGGTGAATGATACCTTGAGGGTCTTTCTTTTTGAACAGACAACTAACTTTTTTCTCTAGCTCATTCCACCAATTAATTTGATATTCAAGTTTCTTCAACAGCAGGCAACTGTTTCCATCTGGCTGTTTGAGCAGCTCAATTTCAGAATAGAAGGGAAGATCAGAGGGTTTGACGAGTTCATGAACGTTGTGGTGGACGAAGCTTACGAGGTGAACCAAGAAGATGGAGCTAAAACCAGTATTGGAAGAATCTTACTGAAAGGTGACAATATTACATTGATATCGAGTCTGGAGGTTTAGACGTTGAGTTACATCTACAGTGGTGAGTGAATAACTAGAAAAAAATGTACAATAGAACAGTTAGCTTTGGAATGTAGTGATGGAATTGTATTTGAAATAAATTGATCTAAGTGCTGCTATCTTGAAACCGCACTTTTTTACTAGGAGAACTAGAAACACTGCTTTTCTCATCATCACTAGCAGCAGTATCATCTCTCATCCGTATCTTGGCTCTGTGTTGTGCTCTCTGTTGTCTCATCTCTTGGATGTTGAGTTTATTGTACTTCTCAATCTAAAAAAAAAAAATGTTATTATTACCAAAACAGATATGCCGATCACTCTATTCTTACCTGCTCCTCTCTTTTAACAGAATTGTAATACTTCTGCAATTTGCTCTTCTTCTTTGGAAGTGGTGGTTCCTCTAAATTTTGCTTCTCTTTCTGTTCTTCTAGCAAGCAAACTGCATCTTTCCCAACCAAACTTTCTTTACTTTTATGCTGTGAGCTTTGGTTCTTTTTGTGTTTAGTAATGCCAGTTCTCATCTTCACATTGCCTGTCATATGAACATCGTTGAACCAGCTGAAAAATATACTCGTTTGATTCATTCACAATTTCAGAAATAAATTTGAAATTTTATTTTATTTCTTAATTTACAGACATAAAAGCAAAAAATTCACTTTCAATGTGATGATAAATTTATTTATTTGATCTTATTTATGTTGTACAACACTTTTATTTACAGTTTATTTCAATTCTTTGGTTCTTCAGAAGCATTGGCAGCACGGGAAGCATCTTCCAAACGCACAGCTTGCTCCAATGCTTTTTCAAATTCAGCGTCTTTCCCTTCCAAATGACCAACAATTGAATCCAATGATGGTTTTGTTTGCATGACATTACCAAACAAAGCTTCACTCACTGGATTATAAGAGGTTTTTGGTTCAGAGAATTGAGATAATGAAGAGCCACGAGAGTTATGTGGCGCAAACGCTTTTTCAATAGCTGCTTCTAATTCTGCTTCATCGGTGATAAAAGTTTCAGCTTGGTAGTATAATTCCAGTAACTTGGATGCTTTTTTCAATTGTGCGTTGTATTCATGTTGGCGTCTGTTGTAATCCCTTTTAGCATCCAATATATCTTGTTCTTCTTGTGTTCTTTGTCTCATAAGTGGTCCTTTCAAGAAATCAGTTAATGTTGGTAATGTCAATTTGGCAGATTCGGATATTTGATAAAGTTGTGCTTTTGCATCTAACGCTGCTTCTCTTTGCTTAGCCAACTCTGCGTTTTTCTCTTCTTGTAACAATCTCTCTTTTTCCTTAAGTAAAGCTTCTCTATAATATTGACGACGAAGTCTGGCTCTCTCCACTCTTTTCTTCTCATCCGCTGTCTTTGGTTCTCTGATACGGGTAGGCTCCTTCACGGTCTCTGCTAGCAACTTGTCGATGTTCACTGCAGGGATAGGTTTCTGTTCACGACTCACACCTCTTGGAGTTGGAATACCTTCAGCATACCCAGTTCCTGGTGTTCCTGCTCTGATAACAGGGCTGAGCGGCTGCTTGAAAATGTCACGAGGCACTGGCAGTCTACCGGACTTGAAACCATACTTTGCGATTCTCTTACTCATCGTTGGGAATGGCTGATTTGCAGTGTTTTGTCTGTCAAATTGTTGATACTCTGAAATTCACCGATTTATATGAAAATTGAACAAGAAAAAAAAAAATACAGCTATGGAAGGGTAACTTTGATTTCTATACGTATGTAATACAGTTATGTATACAACTAGCTATTGAGCACGAAGAAACAGTGGTTCGCGAGCAATGTGTTGTGTGTCATCAGACAGAACATCAAAGACAGCACCCCACTCGTACTCACCTCTCTCGAGCACAACACAACCGATTTCTAATGTGAATGATTCACCAACTGCTAACTCTTTATCAAGTTTCTTCTGCAACACACCATTGAACAACAGCCGTCTCTCTATACTTGAATGATTAGAGGCAATAGGGATGTTCCGTATCACACCATTCAACGTCTGTTTGGTTCTATTTATAACTGTAACAACAATTGTGAAAAACTCATCTATTGGAATTATCTGATGGATTCCTTTACTCTTAAACTTCTCTTCTTTGATACCAATTTCAATACATACTTTATCTGTCTTGAGCACACTGAGCATTCTTTGTGACAATCTAATCCCTCTCAACTCAACATCACCTTCTAAATCTCCAACAGTCCATCTCCCGTGAAGTTTTTTCAAAATAACGTCTCTATACCAAAATGCCTGTTTGATGAAATTCCCTTCTTGTTTACCAACTTTTGACACAACGTATTGCTTTTTGGATAAACTAGGAACATCATCTAAATTATCATCATCCAAATCAATTCTTTTAATTGGAATGATAAACCTTTTAGTATCTAATGGAACAACATGTTTTTTAACTTTAAACCCATCACATTCTAATTCAATCTTCATAGTCTTATTCCAAACATTTTTCAAATCAACAAGAAACAAAACAAAATCCGAAACTTTATCACCTTCAACCAATTGTGTCTGACGTTCAATAAATTCCCAAACTTCACCTTTATTTGAATCAATCTTAGAAATTAACGGAACAACATCACATCCACCTAAATCAGTACTTGTATTAACCATAACTCTAATCGGAACTTCAACAAGTCTACTGAAAATTTCACTGTGAATGACAACACCATAATCTATAATTAAATTTGCCTGGGTCATTCCTCTTTTACCAATAATTTCAACTTCTAATTCAATTTCTTCATCTGGTGCCAATTGATTAACCATGGTTTTAATTTTCAATGGGTTTTTATAAAGAAAATATTCAATTTCATAGACATCATTCACCGGTAGACCTTTATTATTTAAAACAGTGGTCAATGGTTGAATCGTGGAGTCCCATGAAGAAAATTTAAAATAATTGATTGAAACATTTGAATTGTTTTTAATTTTGATTTTTGTTGTTGATGTTCCTCCTTCTAATAACATTATATGATTCGATTTATTTGAAATTTCCAGAACCGGTTGTGGTGGGATAACTGTTAATGAAATTGAATCAAATTCACATCTATTCGAAACATTATTTTCTGATAGATTTTTAATGAAATTATCCAAGACATTAATTTTGCCACTCATTTGTTGTGGTAATTTAAAGTGATCTTGATTGGTTTTCAATTTACTTAAAACTTGATTTTTTTCATTTTTAATAATTTTAAAATCTGTTAAAACTGAATCAAATACTTTAAACTTAATAGAGTCAATTTTCAAATCACCACTTATAACTGGTTTACCAACGATAGTAATCACTGACAATTTTTTAGGTTCAATTTCAAATTGATTTTTGAAAATTTCAATTCCTTCAATTTTAACATCATAGATATTCAATTTAAATGCAAATGGATTTTGTAACAAAATTTGAATTTCTAAAAAATCATCTTGAATATAAAAACAATCATTTGACACCGGTATGGATTTTTCATATGGATTATAAAGTAAAACTTTTTTTTTCGTGGTTGCCTCTTTCACTAATTTTTCACGTTTAGGAGAATTAACAGGTTTGATTAAATTAACACCTCTTACTAAAAATGGATCCCAATAATAATAATCCACACCAAGCAATTTAATATCATTGCTTAATTGTATCTGTTCAGCATCTGGTAAAGAGTCATAATACCTTGTCAATAACAAAGATTTCAATACAACAACTGTTTTAAAATCATTAATTTTAAAACATATTATGATACATAATTTGATCACTGAAATGTGCAGTTGATTCCATTTGGATGAATAAGAGTCTTCAATATTAGATTCTGGAGCTAGTGATACTCCGTATATGTACAAAATTGAATCTAATAAATTTTTCAATTTATAATCAGAATTTAAAAATTTAGTTGACGCTGAATTTGAAATGTTTGTTAATTCTGGTATTAGACTTACCAATAATGTTCTTAGTATGAAACTTCTTTTCCTTAATAACCCTAAATCTGCGTATATGGACGCTAACGCGGAATAAATCTTGGTTTGGGATAAGATATCCATATTTTTCAATGGTAGTGTTAAGATTTTGGATGTGTATGATAAAATGTCCAATTTATCATAAACTGGATGGAATAAATCTGGTTTAGTAATAAATTTCGATCTAACTATATGATTCAAAGTCTTTTGGTTTAAACCTCCGCCAATGTTCAGGACACACATGAATTTAGCGAATCTTAAAATTGATTCACAATAAACTAATTGAGGAACAAAATCTTCATTATCATTTGATGAAATTTCATAAAATTGTAGCATTTTGTTTGTAATCTCTTGGATTAATTCGGGCACTGAAATTTTATTTAGATCAAATCCACTAGATGAATTTAAAGAAAATGAATTTCTTGGTGATGAATGCGATGATAACACTGATGAATTTTGTTGAGTTGAATTTGACGAGTTGGTGATGGTGGAAGTTTGAATGATTGTTGATAATGCTTGTGGGATTTGGTACGGCAGTCCCAAGAATGTCATTAATATTATAACAACACCAATACTTTCTAATGAAGAACCCAACCAAAGATAATCCGAAGATTGTCTTAAAAGAACAACAGAGTCACCTAGTTCTTTCAAAGCATCTGTGTATTTCCCAGCAATCAAGTATAAATTCCCCAAAATTTTCAATTGACGACCTTTAGCTCTAATAGTTCTTCTTTCTGCAGGTGTTAGAATTTTACCATTCGAGACATCGTTTAAAGTTTGACCCAAGGATGAATTTGTAGATATTTTCTTCAATTTAGAGAAATGAATACGATCATTTGTATTGACACCACCAATTGAACCTGGAGATCGTAGTGTTATATGTTGATAAGATTGTAAGTACTCGTTTAAACTGTTTAGGAAAACTTTGGAAATATCACAAATGATTGTTTCGATGTTGTTTTTATAACAATGGAATATTGATGTTGAGTCTTTAGTTTTGATGGGGCTCGGTTTAGGTTCATTATGGAACACAATTGATGTATGAACAATAGATGACTTGTAGATCTTTGACAACTTATCGACATCTGTGATTGATAACTCTTTATTATCAGAAACACCAATCACCACAAATATTTTCCTGAATGGTTCAAAATCGTGTAGGAAAAGCGACTCCTGGTCATTCAGGGATAATTGATAGTCATAGAAGATGCGTCCATTAGGGAAACCTTGAGGATTGAACAGCGAGTTGTTGCTTGCAGTAGGTGAAATATCCACCAGTCGCACCTCATTAGCTCCTCTGATCTCGGCCACTGCTCGCTGGAACGCGCTCTCTGAGATCCCGCCAATGGGCACCAGCAGACACTTGAGTCGCGCTGGCGCTGTGTAGCTGTACTGGTTCATTATCTTGTTCGCCACTCTCGTCTGCTCTAGTTAAAAAGTAAACAAATCACCTAAAAATTTCAGTTTTCTCTTTATACACTTCAGAAATCTGTGTGTTGCGCACCAAATCTTCAAAATTCTTGAAAAAGCAGCAGAAACAAGTAGAAAGAAAGAAACAACAACCATCTGAATTACATACAAAGAGAAGAGAAGAATGGCAGGACTCAGCTTTGACAACTACCAGAGAAACAGCTACATCTGCGCCAATGGCCACAAAGCACCAACCGCGACATCCACCGGTACCACCATTGTCGGTGTCACTTTTGAGGGTGGCGTTGTTGTAAGTAGATTGGATACCAGGTTGATTGAAGAACCAGTACTAACTCAGCACAACAGATCGCAGCAGATACAAGAGCTACAGCTGGGAACATCGTGGCAGACAAGAACTGTCAGAAACTACACAGATTGGCTCCAAGAATATGGTGTGCGGGAGCAGGTACTGCTGCAGACACTTCTCAAGTGTCAGATTTAATTGCTAGTAATTTAGAACTACATTCTTTGAGCACAGGTAGAGAACCACGTACCGTCACAGCTCTTACACAATTAAAACAACATTTGTTCAAACATCAAGGATATCTTGGTGCATATTTGATTATTGCTGGTGTTGATCCAACTGGGGCACATTTATTTTCCGTACAGGCTCATGGTTCCACTGATGTTGGTTATTACCAATCTTTAGGTTCTGGTTCATTAGCCGCAATGGCTGTCTTGGAAAACGAGTGGAGATCAGGTATGAATAAAGATGAAGCTATCAAATTAGCTGCTGATGCAATTGAAGCTGGTATTTGGAACGATCTAGGTTCTGGTTCTAATGTTGATGTTTGTGTCTTAGAAGTTGGTAAAGACGCAGTGTTATTAAGAAACTACATAACTCCAAACGTTAGAGAAACCAAGCAAAAATCTTATAAATTTGCAAGAGGTACCACAGCTATTTTAAAAGAATCTATTTATGATTTAGTTGATGTCCAAGAAGAATTAGTGTTTGGTGGGAATGATGATGCTATGGAAGTTGATGTTTCTGCATAACATACATAATTGAATTCTATTGATATAATAATAATAATAAAGTTTACTTTTTAACCAATTGTTCAATGGCAATAATTGTACCTTCTACAATCGCTTCATGTTCAACTTTATGAACTTTTTCTTCAAAATCTTCCAAACTTTCACCTTTAACAATCTCAATCTCTTTAACCAACAAAGGATCACCAGCATCAACCTGTTGAATCACTTTATGGATCATAACTCCACCTTTACTAATCTCACCATCTTGACCAGCTTTCCAGGCACGATCAATTGCATGAGTCCCATCAAACGCGCCAGGTAACGCAGGATGTAAATTGATTATTGGAATATTGGCATCTTCCACTGGTGTTAAGAATTCAGGAGCAAGAATTAACATCCATCCAGCACAAATAATTAAGTCTGGTTTAATATGTTTAGAAATTTTCAAATTATCTTCATCTTCTCCATTGATATCACCATAAATCACTAGATTGGCTAAATCTTTATTAAACTGTTTACGTAGTTGTGGTCTATCCCCCTTTGGTGCATCTGCATAATATGTTTTCAATTGATGTATCTCAGTTGGAATATCATCATTGGCAGCTCTTGTCAATCCATATGCATCTTTTGATGAAGAAATCACTTTTGTTATTTTAGCATCTGCGATTTTCCCTGATTTAATTGCATCAATTATTGCTTGTAAATTGGAACCGTTTCCTGAAATTAAAACTGTGATATTTGTGGTCATCTTTTGGGTGCTCACTGCTTTGCTTCAAATTTATTAAACTGTAGCTGAATTTTCTGTTGTTGTAATTAAATTTTTTATCAATTTTGATAAAAAATGAAAAATTGACTTCGAAATTCAAAAAAAGATAGAGAAAATCTACAATAAACATATTCTATTCATCTATTTGCCTCCTTTATAAAGTGTATACATGTAATAATTCGTAATCTTTTTTTTCTTGAATCTAGTTAATATATTTGCAACCTATCTCTCTCATGTCTCTTTTTTTTTAAAAAAATAATTAGTTTTCCTTGTTTATTCCAAGTTTTTAATAACTTGTTCAGTGAAATGAGAAGTTGAAGCAGTACCACGTAAATCACCAGTTCTATTAGCTGGACCAGAAGCAATAGTTTTCAAAACAGCTTTATGGATTTTTTCACCATAAGAATCCAAACCCATATGTTGTAACATCATAACTGAACTTAATAATAATGCAGTTGGATTAGCTTTATCTTGACCAGCAATATCTGGAGCTGAACCATGAACAGCTTCAAAAATTGAAACTTTATCACCCATGTTACCAGATGGAGTTAAACCTAAACCACCAATTAAACCAGAAGCTAAATCTGACATGATATCACCATATAAGTTTGGCATAACCATCACAACATCACCGTATTTTGATGGATCAGTGACTAATTTTAAACAAGTGTTATCAATGATTTCGAAATCAACTGAAACATCTGGGTATTCTTTAGCTAAGTCTTTAGCAACTTGAACGAATAAACCATCAGAAAGTTTCATAATGGTGGCTTTATGAACAACTAAAACTTTCTTTTTGTTGATTGATCTTGCGTATTCAAATGCATATCTAATACAACGTTCTGAAGCTTCTCTTGTGATCAATTTAATTGATTGAACAACACCTGGAACAATGGTATGTTCAATACCGGAATATTCACCTTCGGTGTTTTCTCTAATTAAAACAGTATCAACTTGATCATAAGGTGTTGGGAATCCAGCTAAAGATTTTGCAGGTCTAACATTAGCAAATAAATTGAAAGTTTTTCTTAAAGTTAAATTCAAAGATCTATGACCTTTACCAACTGGAGTAGCTAAAGGACCTTTTAAAGCCACTAAATTCTTGTTGATTGAATCAATAGCAGGTTGTGGGATAGCAGTTTGATTGTTGACGATGATTGGACTAACATCACAGAATTCCCATTCAATTGGGACATCTGCAGCAACGTAGATATCTTTTAAAGCTTTTGAGATTTCTGGACCAATACCATCACCTTCAATGAAAGAAACGGTGTATTTACCATTGGCGTTTTTAACACCGTTGAATTTGGCGACTTTTGAAGCATAAGTTCTTGATAAAGAAGCTGCTCTTAAGGCAGAAAATGATTTGACGGAGAACATGACTGGCTTGTTGTTGTGTAAGAAAGAATGTTGACCTGAATTGGGTTGCAAATATTCAAAATATTGAAAACACTGAAATTTTATAGAGAAATTCAATTGGTTTTATAAAAAAATCGTGAAGTTTGCAGCACCTCCAGAAAAACGGATCCGTTTTTTTTTTGATCATTTTCTCTTCTTCTTCTTCAAACTTCAAAAAAAACTGTCAGCGATTATGTAATCATTTTGGCTAAAAATTTTGGCGTAGTTGATGGACTGCTGTAGAAAAATTAACTAGAGTTGTGAGTTCGAGACGTGGTGGAATAATCTTTTTATTTGAAATTTCTTTTTTTTTTTTTCCAATATCATTTATTAAATTTAATACTATTATATAAAATACCAAAAGGCTATAAATTCTAATAGCATTCGAAGTTCTTCCAAAAATTTCCAATCATTCCTGTTTTTGATGTAATCTCTAGCTATTGGTTGACGAATTAAATAAGACTCATTCTTCATTATTAACTTATGAATGAAGATATGTGTA
>JAJMAV010000107.1:0-34899 GCA_030565045.1 Starmera caribaea
AAGCGAAATAATCACCACCAACAGCAGCAATATAATTTGGTTCAGAAGGATGACTGAGAGCCCAATAGTTGTCTAAAGTGATACCTTGAGCAGCTAACCATTCCATGTCTGGGTTTTCAGCAGCTTTATCAAAATCAGTGTTTTCTAACCAAATAACAACAAATCTGTTGAAAGTTTTACCTGCAACATTTGAAGTTTTATGGGCAGTTTTAGCGACAGCAGCATTGGCGGCAACTTCAGAAGCTTTTGGTTTATAAGAAGAATAAGTTCTTATGACAGGTTCAGCTGCAGCTAAAGTAGCGGCAGCAATAGATAATAAAGCTGAAAATTTCATCCTTTTTATCAACAAAAAAAATAAAACGATTGACTTTTTGGAACGCTTCTAAAGTTTGTTGGGTTTTTTTTTTGTATCCAAATAAGATAATCAGTTTGAAGTATTTCCAGTTGATTTTATATTTGTGAAAACAGTTTTGAAAAAAGGCACATTTTTGAAGACCTGAAAAGCTGACAAGTTGAAGACTTGCGAGAGTATGCAGAAACTGTTGGAGGTCGCGTAAGAGCTCATCCAATAATCTTGTTGCAAAAGGTCATATTTATTGTTTAGCTGCATAACGAATCACGATACCCAAAAAAAAACTTCTAAATCATCCAGCAGGTTGCATAGACTAACAATGTACACACCTAACACGTTCATAAATTTTGTAAAAATTCAGATCTGCCATAATTGAGAAGGGGAAAAAAAAAACACCAAAATGACAAAAGAGTGAAGTATGATAAGCAAACGTGTTTCGATTTTAAGTAGTGGGTTCAGTGTACAATTATTTTCAGTACAATTGTATTGATTTTGATTTTTTTCTTTATGTTGTGTGACCTTTGTATTGTATAACCTAAGTAATGTTGATGTTTTAAGAGTCTTGTCCAAGTAATCAGATAACGATAAAATACCGTTGCCAAACAAAGTATCAGTTGGGTGTACAGAAACTAAGAAACTTAGATAATCCAAGATTCCAAGCTCTGCTAGTAACAAAAGACAATGCCCCACCGAAAATATTTTCAATTTCAACATTCTGGGCTGAGTGGACTTAAGTGGAGTGTTCAGTGTTCACTTGTAAACTGGGAAGACTCGTGGACTTCAGTTTCCAATTGACGTATGTATGTATGTAGCAGTAGAACTAGTAGCAAATGGAAACAAGTGCAGATTCAAATTAGTGTTGTAAAAAGCCTGATCGGGAAACCATGACGTTTTCAGACGAGATGTGGTAAAATTTGACATGTAAAACGAGGTTCGATCTTTTTTGTATTATTAACTTTCAACTTGTACCCATTTTCAAAATTTCGAATTTTTTTTTTTTTTTTTTTCCTCTGTTGCAAAATTGGTTGAATTTGTATAAAACGTGGTTGCTTAATATGGGAAAAAGACAGGCAGAACACGAATAAAATTTCAGAATTGAAAACTCAGGGACTCTCGTAATATCGTATAATGCTATAATGGGTAATGGTCTATATTGGAATTTGGGAGGCTGATGCTGGAAACTTGAAAGTAGAAATTTGAAACCCGTGTTATCGTTAATAAAATAATCATATTTAAAACACGTATAATTGTGAAATTCTCAATATAATTATTAATATTAACAGAACCGTGTTGCCGAAATATGATTGAGCAGATAAGACATCATCTAAAGCCAGTTGCTAACACTTGATATTGAAACTGTGAGAGTATAAGAAGACCGCGTTTCCCATCAATTGAATAGAACTGAAAGGGTGTACTTAATAACTATGTAGAAATGCAAACGCTGAGATTTGAATTGTCTAATCAGCTAAGTATTGGGTGGATGAGTGTAGCTAGACTGTGAGATGTGATGCTCTTGTATGGCACACTGTTCAGGTGTAATCAGATGGGAAGCACATCGAGTGGGTTAATCAAGCGCTCATGTGATAATTATTGATCAGGATTCAATTGTAGTTTGTTGTTGTTTATTTTTTCTGTTTTTTTTTTAATGTTTTGATATCCAGACTACATACAAAGAGTCTTCTGTAGCAGTACATATGTTACTACATATGCTACTATGTTACTGCATATGTTACTATCGTATGTAGATGCTTCTGTGAGTGAGAGTGGATTCATAGACTGTAGATATCAAGTATACAGGATACAACTACACTGAAAAGTTAGATGAAAAGCACTCTGATCTAGAGTTATCTGTTTCTTCAAATTTCTCTACTAGTTTCTCTATTCTTTGAATTTTAAGCTACAAAATGTATGTACTTAGCACAACATTTGTCACTTTGTTGGCTGGACTCCTAGACTCTTTCAAGTACTACTACAAGCACTTCAGTCTTTCTATATTCCCATGATTTCTAATTCACATGCTGCTTCTCCCGAAAATGCAGCTTTCTGTGTTTCCCAAATTCCCATGAAAACCTCCCACTATAAAAAATTTCAACTCCAACAGGCTACGTGATTTTGAGAACTGAATCCCTATTGGTTGTCGCCATTCATGATGAATATTTCTACAAAATCATCAGTTTAAACCTATGCATGTAGTCTTCTATAGAATTCAATTGTAATACAAATTACAAAAAAATTCAGACAAATTAACAACCATCACGAGATAAGTATAACGAATATTCTGACACATTTCTCAGATCGTCTCTTTAAATTGTACCATCACAAGTTACAACCGTTTTCTTACATATATAAATATTTTTCACACACTTCGCAACTTTTGCTGGCCACAATTTTTATATGTATGTATCTGACAAATCTCAAAAATTTTACACACTTTTTCCTAAAAAACATGCTGACACCTTTTGATATTATGTATGTAGTGTGTAACTTGAATAAAATTTATGTAGTTAAACTAATAGTGAAATATCTCACTTCAACTCTAACTCTTATAGTCTACACTCCATCTTCATCCACTTCTTCTCTTTCTTTTTCTCTTCTCTCTTCTCTCTTCTCAGACTTTCTTCTTACTCTGAGTCGTGATTCCAAAAGAAAAGGAAAAAAAAACTGTGGCTCCTGAAAAAAATGCACTTTTCTGCGTTATGCGTCAAAAAATTTACAAAAGAGAAAAAACAACTGAAAACTGTTTATGAGTTGGATCTTTACAATTGAAGTATAAAAAGAATTGAAGGTTCTGTTATTCATTCTTCCTCAAGATCTGGTTACTTAAATAACAGCACAAAAAAAAGATGGTTAGCTTGGGTTTTGCTGAACCTTTCAAACGTTTGAAATGGGGGTTTATCCCAGTTAGAAGACAAGTCGAAGACTATCCAGAAGAATATTACACTGATAAAATTGCTGCTGGTGAAGAATTACCAGAAGAACTACAATTAGCTGTCCCAGATAAAGAATTGGAATATAGAGATGAAGCTGATAGACCTTGGTGGAAATTCTTTGATGAATATGAATATAGAATCAATGATAAAACTAAAGCCAAACATAAATGGTATAAATGGTTTAATGAAACTGATACTCCAGCTGAGAAAAAATTGATTTTAAAATTGGATATATTGTTAACTTTCTACTCAATGATGGCTTATTGGGCTAAATACTTGGATCAAACTAACTTGAATAATGCTTATGTCTCTGGTATGAAGGAAGAATTGGGTTTTAAAGGTAATGATTTGGTTCAAGTTCAAGCCATGTTTACCGTTGGTTCCATCATTTTCCAAATCCCATTCATGTACATCTTACATAGAATGCCAATGTCATATGTCTTACCTTTATTAGATTTTGGTTGGTCTTGTTTCACCGTTGGTGCTTATAAAGTTAACAGTGTTTCTCAATTGAAATGTATGAGATTTTTCATTGGTGTTTTTGAAGCTCCTTCTTATTTAGCTTATCAATTCTTATTCGGTTCTTTCTACAAATATGATGAAATGGTTAGAAGATCTTTGTTTTATTACTGTGGTCAATTTTTGGGTGTTTGTACTTCTGGTTTATTACAAGGTAAATTACACGCTTCATTAGACGGTGTCAACGGCTTATCTGGTTGGAGATGGATGTTTATCATCGATGCTGTTATCAGTTTTGCTGTTGGTCTTATTGGATTTTATATGTTACCAGGTACTCCAGATGATTGTTATTCAATTTTCTTAACAGATGATGAAATTAGATTAGCAAGAAGAAGAATGAGAAATAATAACACTGCTAAAGTTGATTACTCTAAACATTTCTTTGATAAAAAAGTTTGGATTAAAATTGCCACTTCATGGCAAGTTTATGTTTTATCCATTTGGAACATCTTTTGTTGGAATAACAACAATGGTACTTCAGGTGCTTATTTATTATGGTTAAAATCTTTACAAAGATTTTCTGTTTCAAGATTGAATCAAATTGCTGCCATCACTCCTGCATTAGGTATCTTGTGGTTAATCTTGGTTGGTTTATACGCTGATTTACTACATTCAAGATGGCAAGCTATTGTTATTTCTCAAATTTGGAATTTTATTGGTAATGTTATTTTAGCTGTTTGGTTTGTTCCAGAAAGAGCCAAATGGTTTGCATTTATGTTACAATATTTCGGTTGGTCAATGGCCCCAGTTTTATACAGTTGGATGAATGATATTTGCAGAAGAGATACTCAACAACGTGCTGTTACTTTGATTATTATGAATATGTTAGCTCAAGCTTTCTCTGCTTGGATTTCTGTTTTAGTTTTCAAAACTGTTGAAGCTCCAAGATATTTGAAAGGTTATACTTGGACCGCGGTTGCAGCTTTCTGTTTATCAGCTTGGACTTTCCTAGTTTTATACTTATATAAAAGAGATGAAAGAAGAAACGCTCTTGAAAATGGTATTGTTGTTTATAACTCTAAAACTGGTGAAAATTTCCCAATCAGTAATGTCCCAGTTGAAAATACTTCAAGTGGTGAAGAAGAAGAAGAGGGAAAATCTACAACTGTTGAATCAGTTGTTGCTCCAAATGAAAAGAAAGTTCAAGTTTGATTACATTTACTTTCATGTTGTACAGTTTGCATTTTATTCTAATTTATTTTTAAGTTTTGTTGGTTTTAACACTTCCTAATGTTTGTTTTTTGTTTAATTTTTTTAATCTTATGATTATTTGCATTATAACTTTTGTAAAATTTGGGCTTATCTTACATTATAAGTAAGCTGTAACCTGAAGATTCACTAAAGATTTAGATTTTGATTTGAACCTTGTGCTACCGAGCTGGGAAAATCCAATCAAAAACTTAGTCAGCGGTTACGTAAACTTAATTTTTTGTGGACTTTTTTTGTCAGAAATTAATAAACGGCGTGTTTTCCAAAAAATAATTCAGGCCTGGCTGGCGCAATCGGTAGCGCATACGACTCTTAATCGTACGGTTGCGGGTTCGAGCCCCGCGTTGGGCTTGCAATTTTTAACAAAATTGTGCTTCAAGAATTGAATTATAAAGCATCTTCTTATTTTTTTTCATGTGAATGGTCTACAACCACATATGCTTCAGCTCTGGTGTGTAGTGTGCACTAAATCAAGCTATTTCTTAATATTGAAACTACGAATCAACTGTAAAAATCAAGAAAAAAAAAACGAACCAAATATATTGAATAAAAAAGAAATGAATAAAAACTAGACATTTTCACTACTTACACTAGAACTAGCAGTAGGAATATTATTATGATGATGTTGATGATGATTTGGATGACTAGCATCATGATGTGTTGAGTGTTTGTTTTTTCCATGTATCACATTCTTTATTAGACCAATTATATCTTTTCTTTGTTCAACTAATGGATAAATAATAACTAAACCAAATGTGAAAAATAGCCAAATAAACATGATAACAACAATACCTGTTAAAAATCCTTTGGAGAAAATATATGGTGCACAACTTAATGGAATTGGAATAATAAATAAAAAGATGGCCATTAAGATAGTTGACAAAATTTTATACTTTTTAGTTTCTCTATTTAAAAATGCAATATCAATATTATTATCAACTTCTGGTAAATCATTTTCTGATTCAAATGATTCTGTCTCTTCTTTATCTTCTTTAACGTTAGATAATTCGAAATCTTCCTTTTTAGCAGAATCTCTTTGTTCTAAATTATCTTCAACAAATGATTCTTCAGCTGTTTTCAATTCAATTTCATTTGCTAAAATGGTTCTATTTCTTGTTTTACTGAAATCAAAATTAGCTGGTTTAATAATCGAACAACCGTATGCAATAACACCTCCTAGGACAATAGCCGCGGCATTTCCTGCAAATGAAACCCAATTAGAAGATAAATTATCAACATTAATTTCACCTTCAATACCTTTACAAGTGACTAACCAAACAACTAAAGCTAAAATCATTCCTCCAATAGATCCTCCAATGGCACCCGCTGCATTTAGATCTTTACATAAGAAGCTTAAAGCAATTGGGAAAACACCACTAGCAGTAGCAACACCTAAGAAGTTGAATAACCAACCCATAGAAATACCAATTGCATAAAAAATTGAAGCTAAAACAGAGGCATAAATTGACCAGATAAAGACTGATATTTTAGCAGCATTCACAACTTGTTTTGGTGTTGCGTCTGGTTTAATGTATTTCTTGTAAACATCATAGCCTAATAAAGTTGATGAAGCAATTAATTCACCTGATAATGAAGAAGTAACAGATAAGAAAACCATTAATAAAATCATAACTGAACCAGCTTTACCTAAGATATATTGAGCAGTAGCAACAGCAGCTAAACCAGCACCAATGTCTGAGCTACTCAAAGAGGGGAAATCAGAATATAATGATAAAGCACGAGCACCAAGACCTAAGGTTAAACCCATTGTAGTTGGAATAATAAACCAACCAATTGATGCAAAGAAATAAGCTGATGAGGTTTTTCTTGAATCAGCAGCAACAGCTCTACTCCAATAAGATTGATCACAAATAACTAAACCAAAACCTGTGATAACTGATTGAACAGCAAAGATAGCACCATTTTTGGATCTAAAAGTTAAATAAGAACCATGATAATTATCAGCAATTGGTTCAACTTTAGCTAATTCAGTTAATAAACGAATCATTTCACCTGGTGATCCAATGGCTGAATTTGTATAAACAACGAATGAAAAAATCAAGATGAATATCAACAAGATTAAAGTATGAGTAGCATCAGCAATGAAAGTAGCTCTTAGTCCACCTAAAAACACATAAATGGCACAAACAGCTGGAATCAACCAGATGGAAGCGTAGTAATTGACACCTGACACAGCATGGACCACAGCAGAACCACCTAATAGGATACAAGCTGACACAATAGAGTTACAAACAAAAGCACACCAAAGAAATGCTAAATGACCTTTAGTACCAAATCTGAAAAATCCCATTTCAGGGAAAGTTGTTACTAAGTTAGCATTTGCCTTAACTTGGGAAGCAATGATGGAGAACACAGAGACTTGAGCTAACCCACCAATAGCATAATAATAAGAACCACAAATACCTAAGTTATAAGATTGAGTGGCAGATTGTAATAAAGTTAAACTCCAAGTCCATGATGATAAAATACCACAACAGATCAAACCAAATGGCAGATTTCTTGAAGCTGTAGTGAATTCATCAGCGTTATTAGAGTTATATTTTGTGTATCTGTTTTGGATCCAAGTGATGATGTTCATCAACACAGCGAAAAAAACACCTAAACCAATAATGACAGCATAACCTGCACCTTGAGGAATATTTGGTTCCATTTTGAATCAATGAATAATAAGAAACAAAGAGGTTGTGACAATGAAAAGAATTAAGATTGGGATATGTGTACACTACACATACTGGATTCCACACACTATTTATACTCATCTCACTATGTGAACAATTTTCAATGAATTTCCTGGTTGAATGAAGTATGTACTCATATTGTGTAATGTGGCAGTATTAAGTTTAAACTAAAAGTCTTTGTCCAGATTAATCCACACTTATTCAGCATGGCCATGCCAATGTACATAGATTCAGCAGAAATTTCATATTCAAATTTTAAGATTGAAGTCATCAAGTTGTTTGGAATTTGATACTTTTTTCCACAGAAAAGAGAGGTAAGAAAAAGCTGTAAAATGCTATGGATATGTACTATCCACTTCCACCAACGGAGACGGAAACCATTGTCTATTGTACCTTCAAACTCCAGGCTAACAGACTCTTTTCGTTCAGTTGTGTCACTTCACTTAGCTAGGTAACATACATACATTCATAGGAAAATTTTTCTATAAAACTGTGGTAAAATTACTCGCTTCTTTGGTAAAATTTGCAATTTTCTGTGACACTAGCTGATTGCTGTGTACACTGTGTACAGTACATTTGAAGTTACATAGAAACCATAGACTGCAAGACTGCATAGTTACTAGACTGGTGACTCTAGCTAGTAGAGTTGTATACTGGAGTGTGTGCTTCTAGATTGCCAGTCATGACTCTCTGTTGAATTTCAAGAATGGAGTCTGGACCCTGTTGGATTGTATAATAAGTACATACATAAAATCTGGAGTTCATACGGATCATTGTATCATGTATGGTAGTTAATATATTATATTCCAGCAAAGTATGAGCGATTGGAAACACTACAGTAGTAGTAGAGTGTACTGCTCATCAAAACAACAGTGCACTTCATCACTTATTCATTATTACATATATCCTCATCTAACAACATATGACATCAAAAATCCACTAACAAACCCAATACTGGCACTGATGAACACACTGGCAATGACTATCTGATTGAACTTATTATGATTATAATATTGGTCATCACTAATTAACTGTGTGCCACTGCTTATCATCACAGCTCGCTCCGGCTCTTCCAACTCATCAATTTCTTCTTTCAACTCAAAATCTTCATCTTCAGATTCATCATAATCGACATCAAAATCAAGATCATTGATATTGAAGAATATTTTGGTTTCTGTTACATGAGTGCCTGTTGCTTCAGTATTCATTGGTGTTGATTTACTCTGTTCTCTGTTGTGCTGTGTCAAGCTCATTCCGAGCTACATATGGATTCATTCAGCTAAGTCTCAATATTTATACAAACCATTGAAACAATCTTGAAACATTTCATTATCAAGATTCAAAGCTGAAGAAAGAAAGAAAGAATTATTAAAGAGTAAATCTACTGCAAAAAAACCAGACTAATTATGGGATCTGGATTTATGCAATTTACGATCCTTAAAAGATTGTCAATGCTCATTGCTCATTGCTCAACCGTTGTGTTTTCAACTCCTCAACTCTGAAGGTTATATTTCCACCTCTGATACTGGGATTCAGTCTCATACTTAAAAACATCACGGACTCTGCTTGGCAGTGCTCACTATTGAAAATGCTTACAAGATACCCGCAGAAGTGGGATTTTTTGACGTATTTTTTTTTTTTTTCTGTTTTTCGATTCCTACAAGTTACAAAATTTTTTCACTACTGTAAAGGTTATCATACTTTGGTGGTTACTTTATTCAACTGTTGGAGTTATGTCGATCCAAAACTATAAAAGCATATGACTTTCAGCTTCTGGATGAACAGTTTTTCATCAACACTTCATCAATTCAATCCAAACGAGAAGAAAAATGGTTAATATCACAGCTTGGAACCCAGATTTAGTTACTCTTACAGACCCAGATGTCGATGATGCTTGGAAAGTTTGTGTTTTACAAGGTGTTTATTTTGGTGAAAATGAATACAACGGTTCATTAGGTGCAAGAATCAGTTCCATCTTTGTTATTGGGCTTGTGTCAACTTTCTTTACCATCTTCCCACTACTGTCAAAATCTTACAAAAGAATTAAAATGCCGCTATATGTCTACCTTTTCGCAAGATATTTCGGTACCGGTGTCATTATTGCTACTGCTTTCATCCATTTATTAGACCCAGCTTATGGTTCTATTGGTGGTAATTCTTGTGTTGGTTCTACTGGTCATTGGGCAGATTATTCTTGGTGTCCTGCTATTATTTTAACTAGTGTCATGTTTATCTTCTTAGTTGATATTGTCTCTGAAATCTATGTCACTAGAAAATATGGTGTTCTTGATAATGATTGTTGCTTGGAACAAGATTTGGTTATTAAAACAGTTGTTGCAGGTGGTGATCCAGTCGAAGCAGGTCATGTTCATAATGATACTGAAAGAGATGATGCTATGAAATTAAAAGATGAAAAAAATGATTTCGATGCTAATTCATTAAGTGTCTCATCTACTATTCTGCAAGAAGCAAGTTTCAAATCTCAATTCTCTGCCTTTTTGGTTTTAGAATTTGGTATTATCTTCCATTCTGTTATGATTGGTTTGAATCTAGGTGCTGTTGGTGATGAATTTAAAACTTTATACATTGTTTTGGTTTTCCATCAATCTTTTGAAGGTTTAGGTATTGGTGCAAGATTAAGTGCTATCCCATGGCCAAAAGATTTATCTTATGGTTGGGCTTATGCATGTTGTGTTGCTTATGGTTTAGTCACCCCAGTTTCTATTGCTATTGGTTTAGGTGTTAGAACTACTTATATGTCTGGTTCTTATAATGCAAACGTTGTTAGTGGTGTCTTGGATTCCATCTCTGCTGGTATTTTAATGTACACTGGTTTAGTTGAATTATTAGCAAGAGATTTTGTTTTCAACAAAACAATTAAAAAAGATTTACCAAGATTAGCATTTATGATCATTTGTACTTTCTTAGGTGCTGGTATCATGGCTTTATTAGGTAAATGGGCTTAAAGTGGTCTTCGTTCAGTCAATTTTTGATACAATTTGTATTTATAATTTGTATTTATTTAGTTTTCTCTAATAATAATAGTTAATTAATTTAATTCTTAACAAAAATCACCTCTTTGTAGTCTTTGCAAGTAATTAGCTAACAAATATAAATAATCTTTACTTGTCTTGAATTTATTTGTAAATTTATTATGATTATGACCAAATCCATATTGAATTCTCAACTCTGTATTGATATTATTATCAATCAATTTTTTAGCGTATTCTTTACCTCCATCTCTTAAAATATCAGTATGACCAACAGAAATCAAATGTTGAGGTAAATTGGTTAAATCAATAGATTCATCTAATAAATCCAAATGATATTTATCAATTTTTGGTAAGTTTTCAAATAATCCATGTTTATCAATAATTTTACCACCTTCAGCATCTGCTTTATTACAGTAATCAGCGAACATCACCATACTTGCAAAACTTAAAGCTGGATCATCAAAATATCTTTCCACTGACTCATTGGCTTTCAAATCAGCAGGAGTCTTAACGTTACTGAAATCTTCAATAACTGGAACATTAGCTAAAACTAAATTAATTGGTTTGCCAAAATCTCTTGCAAATAATGCAACAGATAAAGCAATTTTTCCACCAGCTGAGTTACCTCCAACTGCAAGTTTTTGAGAATCAATTCCAAATTTTGTAGCACCTTCATCTGTCTTCAAATAAGCAATAACGGAATAAGAATCATAGAAATTAGCTTTAAACTCCCATTCAGGAACCCTTCTGTAGTCAACATCAATGATTGTAACACCAGATAAATGTGCCATCCAGTGCAATTGAGCAGCATCACTTCCAAGATCTCCAATCAACCAACCACCTCCATGGAAATTCACATAAACAGCATTTTTTGGTCCAGCAGCTTTTGGTTTATAAATTTTGATCTTGATAGGATAATCATCCACTCCCGCAATTGTGTCATCATACACTTCAAGAGTGTCTTTGAACTCCTCATACGACAAATAAACACCGTTCCTATCCATACTGTGTCTGAGATTAGCTGAGAATCTCATTTTTTCGACATCATTCATCGAACTCATTTCATCCTCATGGTCTTTCACCAATTGAGCGATCGCAGCAGCATATTCGTTGTGGTAGTACTGCAGATATTCCTGGTTGTAGTCTCTTTTGACCTCTTCGTTGCTTAATCCTAACTGAACCATCGTCTTCCTGATCCTACTGAAAGTGAATTTTTGAGAAAAAGCAAGATTATTTTTAAAATTCAGATTATTTTAATACTGTAACGAACGAGTGTATGTACAGCTGATCGTGGAACTGCTGTTGCAATGAGTGATTCTACTGGAGATGGATTAACAGATGCTTCTGATCAGCTAGAACAACTAGGAATCAAGTTAGTGGAGCAAAGCTCACTTGAAAACCAGATCCAGAATGATGCTAATCAGCAAATTAGTATTAAAGAAAGAGAGTCTGATTTGAAAAGATTGGAAAAGACACAGCAAAAGCTCACTAAAATTAAACATGAACTTAGGAAACTGAATGATCGGTTGGATAATCCAAGAACTAAAATCTCTCAAAAGGAAGAGATCAAGAAACATATACAATTGATGAAAAAAGAGCAATTGATACCCACAGAGCAAGATATCATTGATATTCAAGATAGATTGAATAAAAACCAGTTACAAGCCCAAGGTATTGGATCAGATGTGTTGCATAGTACGGAAAAACTGCCTAATGAGTCAGAGAAAGATTTCTTGATAAGGACAGGTAAAATTACAGCGTTTGGTAACACCTCTCATTTCAAAGTTGAACAGGAAAATGATGAAGTGAATGAATTAACGTCTCATCAGAATTTAAGGATTCCTGGGTTTATACAGGATGATAATATCGTGAAGGAGGAAGAAGTGGATGAAGAAGATGAAAGTAAACCAAAAAGAAGAAAATTATTAACAGAAGATGAGATTAGAAATGCTGATGATGGTATTGAGCAATTTTATCAAGACAGACTTTATACTTGGTGTCATAGAAGAAAACAAGTGAGAGCAGATTTGCAAAAAGAAGACACCGAACCACAGAAACCCGAATGGTTTAAGAAACATCCTTCTTTACCTGATGCTGTACTAAATGATGATTTCAAAATCCCTGGTGATATATATCCCTCTTTATTTGATTATCAGAAAACTGGAGTTCAATGGTTATATGAGCTTTACTCTCAAAAACATGGTGGAATCATCAGTGATGAAATGGGGTTAGGTAAAACTATCCAAATTATTTCTTTTTTAGCTGGTTTACACTACTCTAATAAATTAAATGATAAACCTATTTTGATAGTCTGTCCTACAACAGTGATGACACAATGGGTAAACGAACTTCATACTTGGTGGCCTCCATTTAGAACCATTTTGCTACATTCAATAGGGTCGGGTATGTCAAATGCAAATTCCAAAAATGAGGACAAGCTTGATGAGCTGTTAGAAAAGAACCTAGACATTGATGAATATGATGTTAATAATGAAAAATTCAAAGAACTATCTTCCAAGTCAAACGTTGAGCAAATTCTAAACACCATCTTATCTACAGGTCATGTTCTCATAACAAGTTATGTTGGCTTGAAAATTTATGAAGATCATTTATTAAATGTGAAATGGGGGTATGTGGTATTAGATGAAGGTCATAAAATAAAAAATCCAAATTCAAATGTTACAATTCTAGCTAAAAGATTGAAAACATACAATAGAATCATTTTATCTGGTACACCAATCCAAAATAATTTGATTGAACTATGGTCATTGTTTGATTTCATTTACCCAGGAAGATTAGGTACTCTACCAATTTTCCAAGATGAATTTGAGCAACCAATAAAAATTGGAGGGTACGCTAATGCTAGTAACTTGGATGTTAAGATTGGTTACCAGAAAGCCGTGCTATTGAAAGAGTTGATTCAACCTTTCTTATTAAGAAGAGTCAAAGCAGATGTTGCAAGAGATTTACCTTCAAAACATGAATATGTGTTGATGTGCAGATTAACCAAATATCAAAAGGACAAATATTTGGAATACTTGAACACTTTAGAGTTTAAAATCAATAGTTATCTTGGAGCAATTGACACTTTGAGAAAAATATGTAACCATCCAGATCTTACAGATATAAAATTTAGATTTAATGATGTCAATTATGGTGATCCAACTAGATCGGGAAAATTACAAGTTTTAAAATCAATTTTAACTACATGGAAACACGAAAATCACAAGATTCTTTTATTTACACAAACCAGACAAATGATGACTATTTTAGAGAAGTTTATTAATAACACATTTCCAAATTTTAATTATTTAGTAATGAGTGGAATAACAGATATTGGTAAAAGACAAGATATGATCTATAAATTTAATAATGAACCTTATGACCTATTTTTATTAACCACAAAAGTTGGTGGATTAGGTGTTAATCTTACCGGTGCTGATAGAGTCATAATATTTGATCCTGATTGGAATCCATCAACTGATTTACAAGCAAGAGAGAGAGCTTGGAGATTGGGACAGAAGAAAGATGTTTTGATTTATAGATTGATTATTGGAGGTTCAATTGAAGAGAAAATTTATCATCGTCAAATTTTCAAACAATTATTAACTGATAAGATTTTGAAAGATCCAAATCAAAAACGTTATTTCAAGAACAATGAATTACATGATTTATTCACATTAAGTGATTTTGATGATAATTCTAATGATTTACTGAAAATTAAATCCAAGAATAATAATAAAGCACATGATGATTTGAATAATTTATCCAAAATTCAAGGTGTTTCCAAACTAGAAGTTTTCAAAGAAGAAGAACATCCTACTGATGAAGGTGATAGATTAATGAGTGGATTATTTAAAAAACCTATGAAACATGAAGATATCATTTCAAGTCATTCTAAACCTAGTGATGATTTATTGGATAAAGAGGCAAGAACCGCAGCAATGAAAGCATTAAATAAATTGAAAGAAAGTAAAAAACAAGTTAAAAAATCAGGGTTAGGGATACCAACTTTCACAGGTAAATTTGGAGCTGCTGGTAAATTATCACAGAAAAGAGGTTTAAATATCAAAAGTAAAATCAATAAAAATCAATCATCATCTATTAATATTTTATCAAATTTGAAGAAACAAAAGGAGAAAATTTCTAATGATGATGATGATGTAAATTTAGATGTAAATTTTAAGACTGTGCAACAAGTTAAAGATTATTTGAACAAGAAACCTGATTTTTTCGCTAAATCAAGTGATATCATTGATGATTTGAACATAACCATTAAGGAACGTAAAGATCTTACATTCATTAGGTCAATCTTGAAAGGAATTTGTACTTGGGACACAGAGAAGCAAGGATGGAAATTGAAGCAAGAGTTTACTGCTGATATATAAAGTACTTAATTAGCTACTTATAATATTACAGTCTAATCATCAATTTAAATAATAAACATCGTAATGAATCAAAAAATAAAAAATAAAATCAATCTAATAACTACGACCAAACATAGTGTAGTTAACGGCTGGTCTTGAACACTTGATACAAGTTTGGTGTGGTTTCAATTCTGGTTGATCAAATGGAATACATAAAGATTTAGCACCCATACTTGGAGCTTTTTCATCTTGTTCTTCTTCGGTACCATCATTTTTCTTTGCAGAAGATTCTTTGATATCTTCTTCACATTCTTCAACACCACACCATGGAGCCAAAATAACGTTTTTAGAGTTTAATGCAGGAACGAAATCCTCCCATTTTTCCACCAAGATTCTATGAGAATCAAAAGATTCTTTTGCCTTTGCATACAAGTCATTATGTAAATTATCTAAAATTTCTGGGATTTTTGTAGTTAATTCATCAATTGGAACAACGAATTTTTGAGAATCATTACGTCTAACCACAGTAACTTGATTTTTCTCCAAATCTTTTGGACCAAATTCAAGACGAATTGGTGTACCTTTTAGTTCCCAATCAGAGAATTTCCAACCTGGAGAATAATTATTTCTAAAATCAGAAACAGCTCTAATATCATTTTGTAATAAAATATTTTCAATTTTTTTGGCACCATCATAAATGGCATTTTCTTGTTCTTTTGAAATTTTAGCGGTGATGCCAACTGGAATAACAACAGCTTGAGTTTGAGCAACTCTTGGTGGGATAACTAGACCTTTGTTATCTGAATGGATCATGACCATGACACCAATAACACGAGTAGATAAACCCCAAGAGTTTTGCCATGCATGTAATTTTGGTTTATCAGCACCTTCTGGATTTTCAACACAAATGTTGAACATCTTGGAGAAATTTTGACCCAAACAATGAGAAGTAGCACCTTGGATACCACGACCAGTGGCTGGGATATAACCTTCCACAGTGGTTGTAAATAACCCACCAGCGAATTTCTCTTTTTCAGTTTTTTTACCTTTAACAACAGGAACAGCTAATAATTCTTCATAAACACCAGCGTATAAATCCAAGATTTGTAAAACTTCATCATTAGCCTCTTCAAAAGTTAAATGTGCGGTATGACCTTCTTGCCATAAGAATTCTCTAGTTCTCAAGAAAGGTTGAGGATGTTTGAATTCCCATCTAACAACCGAATTCCATTGATTTAATTTCAATGGTAAATCTCTATGAGATTGGATCCATTTAGAATAGTAAGGGTACATCACAGTTTCAGAAGTTGGTCTGATGGCAATTGGTTCTTCTAAAGGAGACGAACCAGCTTTAGTGACCCAAGCGACTTCTGGAGCAAAACCTTCGATATGATCTTTTTCTCTATCCAAAACTTTTGAAGAGACAAACATTGGGAAATAAGCGTTTTTAACACCCATTTTCTTAATTCTTGAGTCAAACCATTTTTGAATAAATTCCCAAACAGCGTAAGAAGCTGGTCTCATGATATAACAACCAGAAACATCGTAATATTCCAGCATTTCACCTTTAGTTAAAATTTGTTGGTACCAGCCTGGGAAATCTAAGAATTTGTCGACAGTGACACCAATCAGTTTAGAGTCTTCTAATTGAGCAGCAGAAGGTTTCTTAGCTGCAGCTGGTGCTGAAGCTGTTGGGTTAGCAACAGGTTCTGGGACAATTGAGAAATCAACGGTGAATAAATCAATTTTGGTGGATTCCAAATAGTTTAGTAAATCAGACCCTTTGATGTTGAAAGTGGAAGATTCGGTGGTGATTTGATAAACATGAGAAGGAGTGATTAAAGAGTCAATGACAATTTTGATTTTACCAGCATGATCCGCAAGAATAGCAGCTGGAGAAAATTCTTTAGCAGCGGTGTTGAAAAACTCTTGCACCAAATCGTCTTTAGCTAGTCTTGGCTCTTTAGCGTTCACAGTGGAAGCAATGATACCTGAAGGGGTGTTTGTAGATTGTAGAGCGATCAAAACAATTGGGACTGGGACTGCGGTTTTGGCAGCTTTTGGCTTGAAAACAAGCGATTTGATGGCAATCGCATCGGCAGCACTGGCAGCAGCCACTGGAGAAATGCTCAAAGCAGCAAAAGCAGCGTCTAAACTCATTTTTATTTCTTTCAAAGCAACAGAAAAAAGTGTTAAATTTTGAACTTTTGTGAGCTTTTTCGAATTTTTTTTTATTTTTTTTTCACTCCGACGATACAAAAAACGGGTAAATTTTCTTCACCAAAATTATTCGAAAGACTCATCGAAAAAGCTGAAAATTTGGCCATTTTGAAGAACAGAAAGACGAAGAGAAGAACAGAGAGAAATGAGTCTTTATATCAACGAAGCCACTGGAACAGACGCTGCCAGTGCTGCAGGAACTCAGGAAGCACCATACAAAACACCAGCCTACGCCCTATACATCCAGGGTGAAAAAGAAGCTGCTGCTAAATTATTTGTTTTCAAGAAAGATGAAGAAACTGGTGTCGAGAGTTATGTTGAGATCTCAGCTTCTGCTTTGAAGAAAGCTAAAAAAGGTGCTGAAGGTTTGAAGAAGAAAGCTGAAAAACAGAAATTGGCTGATGCTGCTAAAGCTGATAGAGAAGCTGAAGATGCTGCTAAAAAACTAGAAGCTCTAAAGATCAAAATAGAACAAGATCCATCATTACCAACTGCTGTTAAATGCAAGATCAACAGCTTGAAGATTGGTGAAAGAGTGAAAATCAGTGGTTGGATCCATCGTTTCAGATCGCAAAAAGGTTTGGCCTTCATTGTATTAAGAGACGGTACAGGTTTTCTACAAGCTGTGTTAAACGGTGATTTAGCTAATGCTTATCAAACCCAAAACTTAACCATTGAAACAACCGTGACTTTGTACGGTACTGTGCAAAAAGTCCCAGAAGGGAAACAAGCACCAGGTGGTGTTGAATTGATTGTCGATTATTACGAAATCATTGGTTTGGCCCCAAGTGGTGATGACGCCTTCACTAACAAAATCGCTGAAGGTGCTGATCCTTCATTGTTACTGGACCAACGTCACTTAACCTTACGTGGTGAAACTTTGAGTGCTGTGATGAAAGTTCGTGCCGCTTTATTGAAAGCTGTTCGTAGATATTACATTGAAGAAGGTGTCACTGAAGTCACTCCTCCTTGTATGGTTCAAACCCAAGTTGAAGGTGGTTCAACTTTATTCAAATTAGATTATTATGGTGAAGAAGCATTTTTAACCCAATCTTCCCAATTATATCTGGAAACTTGTTTACCTGCTTTAGGTGATGTTTATTGTATCCAAGAATCTTTTAGAGCAGAAAAATCTCATACTCGTCGTCATTTAAGTGAATATACTCATATCGAAGCAGAATTGGTTTTCTTGACTTTTGAAGATTTATTAAACCATATTGAAAAATTGATTGTTAAAACCGTTCAATATGTGTTGGAAGATCCTGTTGCTGGACCTCTTGTTAAACAATTAAACCCGGATTTTGTTCCACCAGCTTACCCATTCATAAGATTAGAATATAAAGATGCCATTGATTGGTTAAACGAACATGGTATCTTGAACGAAGACGGTGAACCTCATAAATTTGGTGATGATATCGCTGAAGCCGCTGAAAGAAAAATGACTGATACCATCGGAGTTCCAATTTTATTAACTAGATTCCCAGCAGAAATCAAGTCTTTCTACATGAAACGTTGTGCTGATGATGAAAGAGTCACAGAATCTGTTGATGTCTTGATGCCAACCGTTGGTGAAATCACTGGTGGATCAATGCGTTCTGAAGGTTTAGATGAATTATTAGCTGGTTTCAAACGTGAAGGTATTAAAGATTTAAGCTCATATTATTGGTTCACTGATTTACGTAAATATGGTACTTCTCCTCATGGTGGTTATGGTATCGGTACTGAACGTATCTTAGCTTGGTTGTGTGACAGATTCACCGTTAGAGATTGTTCTCTATATCCTCGTTTCTCTGGTAGATGTAAACCATGAGCTTTAAAAACAATATTTTTATCTATCATTGTTTTATAATATACATCATATTATTGTCATAATATTGAATTTGTTCATTTCTGATGTACTTTTCTTATAACCGCTTCCTTTTGTCACAATTTAAATTCTACGAAAATAAGGCAACTATAATAATAGAACTTGAATTTAATAAATGGGTATCAAAATCAAATGAAATCAAATGATTGAAATCAAAAATTTAACAAAATGATAAACACTGAGTCTCTAAATAATAGTAATCACTAATGAACAAACAAAAATCAAACTGAAAATAGTTTTGATTCCTAATGATTCAACTGTTTTAGTAGCACTACCCTCAAAAATTGAAACAGCAGCTGTGGATGTAGAAGTAGAAATTGTCAAAGAATCTGATGAAATCACAGACTCTTGTCCTTTAACTGTGGTGGTGTCCACTTCATTACTTGGAGAAGTCGTCACGGTTAATAGTGTTGTTTTAAAAATAAGAACTCTTTCTGTTGTGGTGGTGGTATCATATTGGGTTGCTTTTGTAGCTTCAGATGGCACTATCAATTTGAATGTTGTAGTTGGTCCATCTTTCACAATAGTGTCGGTGGTGATAATATCTGTTGCCAATGTACCTCCAGTAAATTTAGTTTCTGTTGGTTGACCTGTTGTTGAGGTTGAAGTAATAATCACTTGAGATCCCTTTGTTGATTCAGTTGAAGTTATTGGACAATATGTGGTATAAGTTGTAGTTATTTCTCCATTAGTCACTGTTAACACTGTAATACCGGTAGTAACTGAAGTGGTTGAGCATTTTCCAACAGAACATGAAGTAACTGGTATAACTGTAGTTGATTGGGTATTAGTGACTGAAGTCTCAGTGGTAACAAAACTTGAAACTGTGGTCTCCAAACTTGTTGCCAATGATTTGCTAGTTTCTTGTGATTGCGGTAAAGAACTAAAATCAGCATCCACGTAAATAGTCCAATCTAACTCAAATCTATGATGTTCATTATCACTAACAACCACTTCAACACTTAACAAATATGGTGCTTTATCAACTGCTGTTCCATATATATCAAATATCAACCAATCAGTTTCAATTTTACTTGTAGTAAGAACATCAAAATTATCTTCACTTAATACCATTGAATCTAAGTCTTCAACTTGCCCATTTCCATCATGTGCTTTCACATCTTCAAACACATATCCTCTAGAAGATAGTGATACAATTTCAACAGAGTTCCAAGGTTGGAAAACAGATGGAACATAAATTTGATAGAATGGTTCCCCGTTCAGTAAATATCCTGTAATGTATGGTGTTGGAATAGATCCAGAATTTGACGTTGATGAACTAGGTGGTTGTGGGTAACTTCTTGTGGTTGAAGTACTCAAACTGCTCAATGTGCTTGGAGTGGTCAACGTACTCAAAGTACTTAAAGAAGTACTCAAAGTGCTCAAAGAAGTGCTCAATATGCTTGATGAACTGGAGTTCCAATATCTTGCTGATGAAACTGTTGATGAATATGAGGATATCAAACTTGTAGCTGAATCGATTTCTGAAAAGCTGAAGTATGTGCTACCAGTTTTCAGTGATGAGCTTGGTCCAACAGTTGAGGCGGAGGTTGCAAAGCTGGATGAGCTTGTAACAGCAAAGGAGGATGAGCTTGAGATTCCAATAAAAGATAAACTAGAGACACTTGAGATACCAGATGAAGACAAAGCTGAGCTAGCAAATGAAGAAGAAATAGCTGCTGATGAGGTTAAAAACTGACTTGAGAAACTTGAGGAACTTGAAACACTCAAACTTTTAATGGAAGAGCTAATTGCTAAAGATGAGCTCGAACTGACAAGTGAAGATAAACTTGATAAGCTTGAAACAATAATTGAAGAAGAACTCGAGCTTGCGACTAGCAAAGAACTTGAGCTAGTAGCTAATGATGAACTATCAACTGACAATGAGCTTGGTAATTCTGAAGAGCTTGAACTAACAACTGACGATGAACTCATAAGTGAAAATGAGCTTGATAAGCTTAAAATACTTGAACTTACAACTGAAGATGAACTCACAATCAAAGATGAGCTTGAGCTAGATGAGCTTAAGCTGGCAAAAGAACTTGAGGTTTGTGATCCTGAAAAGCTTAAGCTGAAAACTGAAGATGGACTAACAATAAATGAGCTTGAACTGCCTTCTGAGATTGATAAGCTTGATGTGACAGCTAAAGATAAGCTTGAAAAACTTGTGCCAACAATTGAAGATGAGCTAGTAACCAACAATGAGCTTGAACTACCAGCTGAAGTAACCACTGAGGACAAACTAATAGCTGGAGAAAAACTCGATGAGCTTGAAGAACTTGAGATTAAAAATGAGCTTGAACTGACAGCTGACAAGCTTTCTGGATAACTGCTTGTGCTTAAAATACTTGATACACTAGAGTTCCAATATCTAATTGATGAAATCGTTGATGATGGCAATGATATGAAACTCGTTGTTGAAAATACCTTTGAGGAGCTAGAGTATGTGTTATCTGTTTCAAAGGAAGAACTTGAGTCAACAGTTGAAACTGCAATTGAAGAAGATCCAAAACTTGAGCTGACAGCGGAAGAAAAGCTGATAACTAAAGATGAACTACTAACTGAACTTAAGCTAGCATCTGAAGATGAGCTTAATAAGCTTGAAGAGCTTGAACTGAAACTTGAAGATGAGCTTGAAGAAACTGAGCTAGCAACTGAAGAAAAACTTGGTAAACTTGAAGAGCTATAGCCAATAATTGATGAGCTCAAGCTAACAACTAAAGATGAGCTTGAGATAGCAATTGAAGATGAGCTAACAACTAAGGATGAGCTAACAATTGATGATGAACTATCAATTAATGAGCTGTAACTAGAAATAGATGATGAGCTGGAGCTGGTAGATGCAGAAAAGCTGGAACTTGATGAGCTTGAAGAAAATGGAATGGCAGCTGAAGAGCTTGAGCTAACAACTGAGCTGGAGCTGGAACTTGATGATTTTGAAGAGCTTAAGTTGGCAGCGGAAGAAGTGGTGACAATTAAAGATGAGCTAACAGCTGAACTCAAGTTTAATGAGCTTAAAGAACTCAAACTAGCAACAAAAGAAACACCGGAGCTGACAGAAGCTGAGCTAGCAACTGAAGATGAGCTTGACGAACTTGACAAATTCGAGATAACTGGTGATGAGCTTGAGCTAGCTGCAGAAGATGAACTGACAGTTGAAGATGAACTAGCAATTGATAAACTTGAACTGATAGCTGAAGATAATTCTGAACTAGAAAGTGATAAGCTTGAGCTGACAATTTCAGATGAGCTTGATAAACTTGAAGAACTTGATCCAACAGTTAGAGAGCTAGTGCTAGTGATCGAGCTCGAGCTTAGGAAGCTTGATGAGCTCAAAGAACCTAAGCTAGCAACTGAAGAGCTAAAGCTAACAACCGAAGAAGAACCGAGAACTGAAGAGAAACTGGAGCTAATTGCTGATGAGCTAGAAATAACAATTGAAGATAAACTTAAGCTAACAGCAAAGCTTGAACTTGAAGAGCTTGAGCTAGCAACTGAATCTGAGCTTGGTAAGCTAGAAGAGCTCGACAAACTTAAGATAACTGAAGATGAGTTTGATCCAGGAGCTGAAGATGAACTAGCAATCGATGCGGAAAATAAGCTTGAAGAACTAGAGCTGACAGTTGAAGAACTAAAACTAATAGCTGGAGTTGAGCTGAAGCTCAAAGAACTTGATGAGCTCAGACTAGCAACAGAAGTGGAGCTTGATACACTTGAAAAGCTTGAGCTAGTAATTGATGAACTTGATAAGCTGGAAGAACTTGACAAACTTGAGATATTTGAAGATGAACTAGCAATTGACGAGCTTGAGCTGATAGCAGGAGATAATCCTGAAAAACTTGAGCTGACAATTGAAAAGCTAGAGCTGATAGCGGAAGATGAGCTTGGGATGATACTTGAAGAAAAGCTTGAGCTAATAGTTGAAGAAGAGCTTGAGCTAATAATTGAAGAAGAGCTTGAGCTAATAGTTGAAGAAGAGCTTGAGCTAATCATTGAAGAAGAGCTTGAACCGAGAACAGAGGAACTAGAGCTAACAATGGAAGATAAAGAGCTCACAGATGGAAGAGGATATCCATTTTTTTGCAAAGTGTACTTAAGTGTATAAGTTTTAGGTTTCTTCTCTCCATCTGATAATATTGCAACTTTAACAGATATTTTATAAGGAGCTGAATCAACATATTTCCCGTTAAAAGTGAAAACCAACTGTCCTTCATTAATCGTACCACTAAATGTGATTTCATCGTCAAATTCTGTAGGATCAATAACAAGTTTATCTCCAACAGATGCTTCAACGGTATCAAGGCTCCAGCTTTTATTTTTAGTCAGTTTGGATACAACAACAGAAGACCAAGGTAAATTGATTGCAGGAACAATGATCTGGAATTGAGGTTGACCGTTCTCAATATAACCAGTAATAGTAGGTTTTGATAACGTTGATGTAGTTGATGAGCTTGAGCTGATAACTGAAGAAGAGCTTGAGCTGATAACTGAAGAAGAGCTTGAGCTAATAGTTGAAGAAGAGCTTGAGCTAATAGTTGAAAAAGAGCTTGAGCTAATAGTTGAAAAAGAGCTTGAGCTGATAATTGAAGAAGAGCTTGAGCTGATAACTGAAGAAGAGCTTGAGCTAATAGTTGAAGAAGAGCTTGAGCTAATAGTTGAAGAAGAGCTTGAGCTGATAGCTGAAGAAGAGCTTGAGCTGCCGAATGTGCTGCTGCTTTCAGTCGAACTAGAAGAGCTGGAGGTATCAATATTATGAATAGGTCTCTGTAAATCAGCTTCAACCTCAACTGGATAGCTACCGTGAAAATTGAGCCCAAAAACATTATAAAATGAGATCCTGTAAGCTAATTTCACATGAGTTGATTCCACTGGATCTTGTGGGTTCCTTTGAGTCCATGCATCATCTTCAATGGTAGCTTTGATGACAATGGTGATTGGTTCTCCCTTAAGATTTGGGTATTTAGCGAATGTGAATCCATAATCTTTTTTATTTTTCTTGAGATCATATGAACCACTATCAATTTCAATATTAGAGTGGAAAACTTGAAAACTATCAATATCGAGATGACGTGGTGATGAAGATGAAGACTGCTTGAACACAACTTTTGACCATGGACTGTTGATTGGAGCAGGAATCTCTATTTTGAACACCACTTGATTTGAACCATATGTTGATTCAAGGCTCATTGAAGGAGCCTCACGATATTGGTTTATGGATTCAATATCAGATTCAAGAGACTCAGCAGAAATGAGTGTGGTTAAAGACACCAATATTAAAGTGACCCAGTAATGAAATCTTAGAAACATTTGTTGCCTAATTTTCGTTTTTATCAATTAATGAAGCTACTACTTCTACTGTCTACGTGAGTTGTTAATACAGCAGGTTCATGGGTATTTATTACCACCTCCATCTTCCAGTTTTGCCTGTGATGAATGAATTTTAGGTGATTCAGTGGTTACTGATTAATGATCTATCATATAGTGTCGTTGAGCCTTGTCTGTTCAAGTTTTAGCTAAATGAATTGTTACTAGTAAACCATTAACTAGATCAACTTGGCTACTTCTGTCCGAAGTTTGAACTTCTGACTGACTGTACAGTGTGCACTAAAGCTGGTACTAAACTAGTCAAGCAGAAGCATTGCGACAAGTACTTGGTTGAACAGAAACTCAGGTCAAAATTGCTTGTTTCTTTATAGAGTGTTCAAACCTATGTTGTGTCACTTCATACAATATTAAGTACATTAATATAGAATTTCTAGTTGCTGTCTTTCTTTACAGGAGGGATCTATGGTAACAGCTAACGTTGCAATTGAACGTTGATATTTGTTGTCTTGAAGTTCAGTATTATGTTCACTTGTATCATCTATGAGAGAATCAATATCTCTCTCTACTTGATGAATTATTAAATTATCATGATATTATTGTTAGCGATCATAAGCGACAACTGAATTAAGAAGAAATTTTATAGTGACTCTCGAGTCTCTACTCTTGTGTAAGATTTTTTAATTGAACTGTATAATGTATATTGTAGCTTAGTATGATGTATCTGGTGGGTTAATTTTGATGCAAACAGAACGTAGTAAGTACATGTGAGATCAGAAACATGGTACAAAAGTTGAAGTACATACATACGTGGTGAACTGTTTAATGATGAACTATGTACTCATTTTTGCAAAACTAGTTGGGCACTACAGTTGTTATCTTAAGAGTTGAAGTGTATAGAAGATAGCTTGAATTAACGGTCTCCAGTGCCTTCTTTTTGAAATTGGTGTCACTTCCAAGCTTAATACATCAGAATATAGATTCGAAAGATGCAAAGCAACTTTGTGAGATACCGAATGAGATAGGTCAAATCTGTAGTCGTCTGTCCATATACAGTAACACTAGTACATAGTGTGCACTGTGCAGCGTTTGTTCATGTTCACTTAATGATCATATAGAATTTACTACTCTGGTTAATTTCGGCCAGATTAGCTAGCGTAAAATACACTCTTAAATCACCATCTCGCTAGTCCCAATCGGTAAAGACATCAAGATTTAGTGACTGTTAAACGATTAATTAGTTATAAATCCATCTATTCTAGAATCTGCTTTGTAGTGCTTCCACTTCATTCAGTTAACACCACAAACCACGGCACTGGTCAGTCGTGAATCAATCTGCTATAAATCACTCATCAATCATGATTCATAATAAACATGAAATATTCAGAGACAAAGCAAAGGCTGAAGCTATAGATAATTCTATTGTTACCTTATAATAACCTGCTGCTGTTTTACGAGATCACTGGATCCGAGCCTGTGATTCTCTCATGGATTGCCTGTTCAGAAATCAAATAGCCGAAGACTCGAAGAAATGTCTTACATTTGTTGCACGTGACCTGAGGGGCACACTCATAACGTCACATACATAAGATACCAGATAGAGACTCTTTACTACTACTAGTTAATAGACTAGAAGTAACCAATAAACAAACCACAGTATATTTAGTAGTAAGTACACACGGCTCATCGTTAACAAATCAGTTATAACTTATTTTACTTAATACTCACAGTAATTTAGAGCATGACATTTGTTTCTATGTATTGTTAATAACCTTTAATGATAGTCAAACAGTACTAGCTTTCTAATGATCCAAATAAGTATTACGAGAACTAAATCAACAATTGAGACATAACAACCTTGTCTTCATTGAGATCTGATCTATACAGATCTGGGTAGTTTTTAATCTGGACTTTCAATTTAGTTATGATCATCAATTATCAAGTTGCTTTACTGTTTACAAGTTACTATCTAGATACCAAGGTCCAAGACGTAGTTATAGCTTATAACTAATTCTGCATGAATATAATATATATGCATGTCGAACTTGTCTCTAGTTCAAAAGAACTTTGATGCTATCAACTTTTGAGTTTTGAATTCTCACTACTAAAATTACAGCCAATTTGCGTAGACTAACTAGTTCCTCGCATACTAATTTATACAGACGTACACCTTAAAATTATATAACTAGTAAAACTAAATGAGATATTTGTAACTGGTACCAAATTGCAAATGATCAGCATCAGCAAATTTATTCCTTGTTAACCGATTACCTAGTCAATACCATTCTGATCCAGATTCTAGTTGCTTTCATAATTCCAGTAAAACTTTAGTTATAATGATCTTACATAAACTGCAATAATCACATATTGGTATTTTACGTCGAATATCTTCAACGTATTAAAATTAAAAGTCGTTAACCTATTTACAACCAAAATCCATCATTTCTTGTCAACTTTTCAGTTCAATGGAAATTCACTTTTCACTTTTCTTCGTATCATGGACAACTACTAGATTTTTGGTTTGATCCTCATAAAATATAAATGTCAAAATCTAGTAATAATTTACTAAATTCTCTAAAACATATGTTTATAACAAGTTCCTTTATTCAAGACGTTAATTTTCCAATAAAAAAATTATGAATAGTATATTTTCAGTCTAAATATATTTACAGCAAAATCTAATTATACCATTTTACAATTAGTACTATTATCACAGCCTCTTGTACTAACATTTTTCTAATAAGATTGAGTATCAATCATTAACCATCATATAGAACTCAAAATCTTTTTTGTAGTGAACCAGTTATTTTTATTTGTCACACCCATGTTAGCTGTTTGATGTTCAACAAGTTCTAGACCTTTATTTGAAGTATTTAGTACCCACAAATTATTACAGACGTGGTCGAATAAGTGCCCATTAAGTTTTATCACACAGCTTATAACCTAATCGGGTAATTAAGTTTAATTATTGAAAGCTCAACGGTTTCTGGTAGGGCCACTACTCCAATATCAGTTTAAAATACTTCTTCTATATTGATCATTAATAATGTCCAAATAGTAACCTAGATTCTAGATTTTCTTGAGTACGAGTATTTCCTCAATTAGCTAGTACATTACATGTCTTCAACAAAAAAAAAAATTGTTTAAACTAGTATATCTAAATTGTACATTTGTATTAGCTATAAACTTGGTATCATGATTCTTAACGCATAGAAAATCCTAAGATGAAAGCCATCAGCGTCCAAAAACTAGATTGAACTTAATAAATAAACAACATTAAAGAAACTAAACCAACTAAAATACTGGAAACTGTAAATGATCCATTAGCAGAACCTTCAAAAGTTGTAATTGATGCAATTGATGAATTTCTGCCTGATTTAGTTGACAGTAGTACTGGATGTTGCTATTGTAACAAAAGTGGTGGTTTCAACTTTGACTGTTGAACTAGTAGTTGCAGCAACTTTATCAGTTGGAGTGATACCAGCAGCAGTGGAGGTATAAGAAACACCAGCCAATGGACAATAAGTGGTGAAAACAATAGTAACACCTGTAGAAACAGCAGTTTGTGAATAACCTGTAAAAGTATAAGAATCTGGAACTGGTGAGTTAGTTTCAACTTGTACTATGACAAGCAACCGTTAACATATGGAGAATATCCATTTGGGGCATGTTCATTATCACTAATAACCACCTCGACTTCCAACAAATATGGCGCTTTCTCAACATCTGTTCCATATATATGAAAAACTAACCGTTCAGTTTCAATATTACTTGTAGTAAACACATCAAAGCTTTGTTCACTTAACTTAATAACATTCAAAGTTTCAGCTTTGCCATTTCTATCATGTGCATTTACATCTTCAAACACATAATATCTTCTAGAAGATACTGACACAATCTCAACAGATCCCAAGGTTGGAAAACAGGTGGAACATGAATTTGATAAAATGGTTCACCGTTCAATAAATGAAGTTTTTCAAGTTTTCTCATCAAGTTCACTTAAGTCTTAGACTGTAACTTAGAAGTGGCTATATTAGCAGTATAATTTATGACGTCTATTGTCTATTAATTGTTTATTGTCTACAAATCAGAGACAAGTCTGAAATAATAAGTCACGCTTCAGATCACGTGATCTTAAATGCACAAGCCACTTTTTTGGTGATCATGTTTCAAATGATGAAGTGGCGCATTATGCTCAATTTTAAATTGTTGTCAGTACTAGTACTGTCTGCTTAACTAGAGTCGAAGAGATTATAACTGCTATTATAATTACAAATCTATCATGTAGCCGACTATATTCACTTGTCTAGTTATAGAACCAACACGCACGTAACACACACACAACAAGCATTACTAATAACCAAAAACTAGTATTAACACCGCTTCAAACACCAACAATTACATAAATGCATCAATTAATAATACCAGATTATACCACCGATGAAAAATTGGAAATTATCACCAAAAATTCAAGTTTCAGAAACTGTTCGTGCGAAAATTGTTCAAGATTGTTAGGACAACTTCACGATTCACACTATCAAGCTTCGCATTTATCATGTTCACTAGTATCATATCATGAACTAAGTCAATCTATGGCTAACACTACAACACAGCTATGTGGTGCTTCATGATTAGAAATTGTCTTGACCTCAAGATGTGTATTTAAACAAGTCCCAAACCCATTGTTTCATCAATCTGCTACAATCATCATTGCAATAGCTAATTAACAATCAATCAATCAATCAATCAATCAATCAATCAATCAATCAATCAATCAATCAATCAATCAATCAATCAATCAATCAATCAATCAATCAATCAATCAATCAATCAATCCAAAGAAAAATAACTACAATGTCTTCTCAATTAAACGACACTGCTCTTTTCAAACCATTGAAAATCGGATCAATTGAATTATCTCATAGAGTCATTTTAGCTCCATTAACAAGATTAAGAAACCCAACTGTTTTCACACCAAATCATGAATTATTAACTGAATTCTATGATCAACGTTCCAAGAGACCTGGTACTTTAATCATTACTGAAGGTACTGTTGCGCACAAAAATTTAGGTGGGTATGATAATGTTCCAGGTATTTTCACTCAAGAACATATTGATTCATGGTCAAAAGTTTTCCAAAAAATCCATGAAAATAAATCCTTTGTTTTCCAACAAATTTGGGCAACTGGTCGTATCGCATTTCCTGCTTTCAATAAATCTCAAGGTATTCAATTCATGGCTCCATCTTCAAATTTATATGCATCTGAAGATTTCAAAAAACAAGCTATTGATGCAAATTTACCTCAACATGGTTTATCAATCGATGAAATTCAAGAGATTATTGATCAACACGCCCAGGCTGCTAAGAATTCAATTGCTGCCGGTGCTGATGGTGTTGAAATTCATGTTGGTAATGGGTTCTTATTAAATGAATTTTTAGACCCAATTTCAAATGATCGTACTGATAAATATGGTGGATCAATTGAAAATAGATCAAGACTTGTTTTGGAAACTGTTGATTCTGTTATTGCTGCTATTGGTGCTGATGAAGTTGCTATTAGATTATCTCCTGATAGTAACTATGGTGGAATGTCTGGTGCCTCAGAACCTTTGATTGTTGCTCAATATGCTCATCTGATTGGTGAATTGGAGAAAAGAGGTCAAATGGGTAATCGTTTAGCTTATATTCATTTAATTGAACCAAGAATTGCTGGTGATAGTGATAATGATTCACCTGGTTTCAATTTATCAAATGATTTTATTTATTCAATTTGGAAAGGTGTTGTTATTAAAGCTGGTGGTTTTGCTACTAATTCTAAGGCAACTATTGATGCTGTCTCCAAACCAAACACTGCAATTGCCTATGGTCGTTATTTCATTTCAAATCCAGATTTACCTGATAGATTGGAAAATGGGTGGGAATTAACTCAATATGATAGATCTACTTTCTATACTCCTGGTCCAGTTGGTTATACTGATTATAAAACTTATACTGAACAACAAGCTGGAAAAGTTGGAAATTTATCAATTTGATGGTGTTTATTGATATAGTCTTTTCATACTTATTATATGATATTTGATACTTTGAAATTTGTTGTAGAAAATCATCTTCCAAACGCCAGTCTATCATAAAAGAAAAAAAAACTACAAATTAAGTTTTGTTGAAGGTTTGAAGACTATTAAAGTTCAAACTTTTGTTGCTTAGAAAATTAACTCTGTATCATTTGAGCTGCTACTGAAAAAAAGATTAGCAAAAGAGGCAGATGATCTTCTATATATTGACCAAATTCACCTGTCACTATTCTTTCAAAGACAAAAGTTTTGAAAGGAAAAATAATCAAATTTTGCAAACTTGTAATCATGGTTGGGTTATTCTTGTTTGCTTCTTTGAAAAGATTATTCACAAAAACCAAAAAAGAAACAAAAATTAAAGGTTTGAAAATTAATGAAAGAAGCTGATGAAAGTTTTCAAATAATATATCTAATCCCCAGCTCCAAACCACATCATCAAGATTTGGAATTAAATTTAATACCCAATATATTGGGCAAACAAAAATTTTATTCACCAACCAAATGATCAACAATTTAATGAAACTTCCAATGATAATTTAAGCCACCATTGAAGTTTAAAACTTGTTGATTCGGTGATGTTGATGGTTTTTTCAATTTTTTGTAGATCTTTTGATTCAATAATTTTGTCAAATCTTTCAAAATCATGTCCATCCACGATCAGATTTGAACGTTTTTTACCTTTTTTGTACTTAATTATAAATCTTTCAAGCAATTCATTATTGATTCTAGCACCTATAGCAGAAGTCACATCTCCAAAAGTATCAATTTCTTTAGAACCCTCATAAATGTATAAATAGTCATTGTTGCTTAATGATTCACAGGAACTGTTTTTTTCAACACCTTCATTTAACTGATTTGGACCTTCATTAAAAACATTCTCATTTGCAACACCTTCATGTCCACCAAATAAAATATTCAGAGTAAGATCCACCTGCTGTTTATTGTGAATGGATGAATTTTCACTTTGGATTGAATTACTGGTATTGTTAATTATTATTTTTTTTGTTTTTGTAATTCTTGTTCTTCTTTTTTGTTCTTCCTGATTGTTGGTGGTGGACTGTTGTTCGTCTTATTGACTATAATCTTAATAGATTGTTGACTTTTGGCACGTTAATCAAAGACCCAAATTCATAAATGGTATTTCTTAAAATAAAAGTTCTTTACATTTATATTAATTAACTGGTTTTGTGACACAATTTAATGACAGTATAAAAACTTATATAATGTAGCAACTATAAACTAAAACTGTATAGTTGTAGCTGAGTTGATTTATGTTAACATTCATAGCTGAAGGAATTAGTTACCTAATATGTTTACCATTACTGAGTTGAGCAACTTAGTTCCATACCATTGACATGATCATTGCTCCCATCCATTAAGGTACATATATAAAACCTTTATTCCTCTTATTCCACTTTATTGAACTATTAAACTACAGTTATATTGTAAAATTAACAAAAAGTTTGGGAAAATCCGCAGAAATCCGTAGACCTGAAATTTGAGTTTTGGTTTCAAGAATATATGAGTAGGATGGTTATGTAGCCCTATACAGGAACAGCTATGGTATGGTGTGACACTTCTCTTGAAACTCGCACAAAAAAGCGTTGAAAAATGGCGTTGAATTTACCATAGTTAAGAGCGTTTTTCTCAAAATTTGTTAGATCAAAAAAATGTTTAATGACTTGATTACTCAAGATTTAACCGTTAAATTGTCCACAAAATCTCTGAGTGGTTACCGCAGTATATCTATTCTATATTGCTAAACTTTTAAAAGATTTTATCGTAAAATGTTGGAATAAATTAAGATTTTGCTGTATTTACCATAGTTAAGAGCTCATGTTTTGAATGCTTTTGACATAAAATAGATTTTTTATAGAATTACTCAACAACAAAGATAGATCTTTTTGTGAGACTTAAACCATATGTTTGTACTACCTGTTACTCAATGCATACCAACTTACTAAGCAATTTAATGGGTTACTGCCGAGTTGTATCTAGCTAAAGTTGGGTATTTTTTGAAGAATTTCACTCGATTTATATATTGAAAATTCAAAAATTACATATATTGATGTTTTCCAAGCCTGATCAACTAGTTGTAAAAGTGTTCAGATTCTACGATCTAGCAAATTGGTAGAATTGCAATTTCTAGTTATCATCTATACACAAGCCTGATCCGCAGAAGTTCATAGAAGCCAATAGCCTAACCCGCTGATTGGTGAAAGTGAATGGTATAGAAGTCTCTAGAATTGTTAATCCCTCAAAGAACTCGTTGACTCGATCAAGGTTATTCTCCTTGGAACAAGTATATAAACCCTGTAGTTTTCCCATCAACTGGTGTTTGGTTTGTATAACTTTAATCATTAACAACACTCAAGTTTATTGGAGAACAACTACACAATCAAGCTTATTCAACTCATTATGTCAACTCAGAAATCTAAGTTAAGAGAGAGCACCATAGCACAATCAAATTATATATAATTATAATAGAGTTGAAACTTAAACTACAAAATAGCTCATAAGTTTTTGTATACTGTATTGCCATTAATCACTACATCCAGACCGTCTTAGCATATCTGATTTTTATACTATAGCTTAAAATTTAAATCATACAAACGCAGTCTGAAGTTTTTGAATAAACAATGTAGAGATCAAATTGATTCAAACACGAATTATTCTTTGTGAATAAATCTTACCTCTTGCTTGATCTCTGATGTAATAATTACATTTGGTTTTTTTATGACCCATTTCACCACAATAAAAACATTTCGTAGAATAATGATAACCAGTGATTGAAATCAAACATCCTTCAGCTTTTTTTGCAGCAATGACAAGTTTATCTAAAGTGTCATAATTTTTTTTTTGACAAACCAGTTGCAATTTGATTTCTGGTTTAAGACCAAACCAAAAAGTGTCAACACAAAAATCATTAGTGATATAATCAACTTCAGTTTTAACAATTGAAATTAAAGTGTATAAATGTTTAGCAAAAATTTCCACGGTAGTTGTTTGATGACACGAGAATAATTCTGATTTAATGTTGAACATATAAATAGTTGGTAACAAGTAAGTGTAAAAATCATCAATTTTTTTCTCAATTAAAACATCATCCAACCTAAATTGAGGTTCAATGGTTGAATTATAAAATTTGAATTGTAATCTTAAATCTTCCAAAAATTTGATAATCTTGTATGGGTTTTTAAGATTAGAATTAAATGCCCAATTATTAGCACATTCAATTGCAGAATTGAATTGAGATTGTTTGTGTACAAGTAGTTTTCTTGCTTTTGCCTTTCTTCGACGTTGAAGCTTTTTTGATGATGAGTTAGCTTGAGCTTGTAATTCACCAGATTCCAATGTTAAATGTTTGAAACTAGCTTGTAACTCACCAGATTCAATTCCTAAATATCTAGCTGCTGCTTGTAAATCCCCTGTTTCTAACTCCAATTTCTCATCGCTAATATTGTTTCCATGGATCTTGCTATTATTTTGTGTCAAAATCTCATCCAAGATTTGATCATTTTGAGATTGCAAAGATTGAGCCATTGAGTCAATGAATTGTCTGTATTGATTTGAATTCATGATTTATAAGGTGAGTAAGTCTCTATATAAAATCAACGCGGTAAATCAATTGTTATACAAAGTAACTAGCTAATGGGTACCAAGTGAAAAGATCTGAGAGTCTAATACAACACGTAGTTTACAGAGTTGTGTTTGTTTGTTATACAATATAACTGGCCAGCTAGAGATATAGCAATTTATTAGTTATAAGATGTAATCAGACAGTATAAAGAACAAAAGCTTTATTATAAGTTGCTGAAAAGAGGAAGAATTAATTAACTGAAACTGACTCCCTTAAATACCATTAATGTATTTTCTAGAGAAAAATGACTGAAATTTATATGATGATTGATGATTGATCGTTTCCCACCGGATTAGAATGGTTACCCGTAAATTTACCTAACTTTAAAGCATTTCTTACGTCAGCAGTGTGTCTTGTATTAGCAAACCAGCAGAACAAAAAATTTATCAAACATCCTACGTAGTGTAACGGCTATCATGGTCCGCTTTCACCGGGCAGACCCGGGTTCGACTCCCGGCGTGGGAACAACTTTGTTTTTTTTTTTTCCCATTTTTCATACGACGAAGGAAATTAAGTTTTCCCTTGACCTGGCCGAGTAGGCAGAGTCTCATGATAATGGGGAAAACTAGGCAGAAAAGAAGCCGGGAGTTCGAGTCTTAGATGGTGCTGATTACTTTCATTGGAGATATCACACTGGAGCTCTGGATACCATATACTCTCAATTTGAGTTCCGCACTCCATATCTTAGTTGTTTGAGATATATAGGAAT